>JBAMJV010006103.1:0-37500 GCA_037951105.1 Echinarachnius parma
ACAGTTCAGACCCGCACACTTACATTGTACACATTTTCACTCCACGGGGAGCATACTAGCGGCGACCAGCCCTATATGTGCACCAGGCTAATTTTCAACAGACCAGGTACCCATTTATACACCTGGGTAGAGAACAGCAATGTGGATTAAATGCCTTTGTACATTACAAACAAATGCTCGAAAGGTATACAAAATTACAAACGACTAATAAAAAGCCTGTTATCATTCAAAAAGAGCCATTCAAACACAAGAGGGCGCTTTTTAAAAAGGCATTGGTTTCAACCATTTTTCATACAAAATTATGCATGTGATGTATTATTGATATAATGATTAAATAGCGAGATCATCAACAACTATTAAAAAACGCTTTTGAAAATTTTTGAAAAAGTGCAAGCATTTAAAAAAAAAATTCTAAAAATCATCTAATTATTTGGGCCCCAAATAATTATAAGATCAGATATATTTATTGATATTTCAGCCGTTTCTGGGTCGTTTTTGACCAAATAAAGTTTATTCTGCATTAAAATTGCATGTTCTCTCAAATTCGACATTCAGTTTTTCATTACCTCACAAAAAAATTGTGATGTGCAGCGCCCTCTCAAAACTAAACTACCCCTTTAAATGTGAGAACTGCTAGAGTTAAAGAAAGTTTTGTGAAGTTGACAATGTCACTATTATAGATCCCAATCAGTTAACTGGTTCATCGATCACTGAGTGGGCGCGTACTGGCAATCCCCGGCCTGGTATGTTTCCTGTGGTCGGTTCCAGAAGCAGGCGAAGCCGGCCGCGTCGACGAACTCGAGCACCTCGGTCTTGTAATCTGCGCGGAAACCGTCGGGGTCGCGGGCCAGCACGAACAGGGTCACTTTCCTCGAGTCCGTCACGACGGCGTACTGGTACTCGTCGGCGACCACGGGGCCAAGCATGATCACCCAGTCTGTGATCGAGGAACGAGAAGAGAGATCAACGAACGGGATTTAGGGTAAAGGGACATCGTCGTCAGTTACTAGAGGGCGCTTTTTGTAACGCATACAACATACCATTATCTAGAAAATTAAATAGTCAATTTATTTTATTGAACTATGATAAAGTGGTAAAAATTAATGACACAAAATAAAAGGGTAAATAAAATCATGCGAGATGACTTGTCACTTTGATATAATCCTGCTCAAGATCCACATTTTCTTACAAATTATACAACTTTTTAAACACATCTCCCCGAAAATCGACTCTTGCTCTTGATAAAATGACAATGCAGAGTGAAGTATCAAGTGGGGCTGCTAAGAATGGCATTATTACAATTGGCGCCAAATTTTCACATAGGCTTTATCAAAGTTCACTTTCCTTATCAATTATTCTGAATAAAAAAAGCAAGTTATCTCCAAGGCTTATGGTGTTCTTAACCGAACTGATGAGAGTCCACCATGCCTAAAGCCCTCCGCACACAGAGCCGACTCGACCCGATCCGACTGGTTTTCAATCATGCTAGAGTCGGTTTCGCTCATACGGAGCCGATTCAACATATTGAATCGGCCTCGAATGATCTCCGACTGGCTCTTGACCGGCAAAACAAGAGTCCTGAGGTATTGTATACTGAGCTGAACCAACTGAAAACCAATCGGATCGGGTCGGAGTCGGCTCTGTGTGCGGAGGGCTTAACAAGTACATGTTTTTTCTGCAATGTCCGGGTCATCTGCGCTGAAAAATCCGTTAATTTTGCCGTGTACCTCCCATTTGCTATCGAAAAATTATTTAAATTGAATTTACATTCAAGTTCACGAATAATTTTCTGTACCTCCGAGTTTAAATTCCTTTAAACTAAAACAGGGTCCAACTCGCACATTGAGTGCAAACTCCTTGTGTTTCCCGTTCACAAAAATACGCGAAAATACGCGCACAAACGCACGGGAATATTTGCGCAGAATTAGTAATCGTGAACCTGACTGTATGACTATGACTTACACTCTCCTGGGACGGGAATCCCGGGAAACTGACAGACAGTTGTCCGGGTTCGTCAGGATTCGGTACGCTAGCCACTCCCGTGATCGACATCAACTCCCCATCGGGTGTATACTTGGTGTTGGCGTTATACACCGAGATGGTGTCATCCGCGGTCAGTCCATCTGGGAACGAAGAAAGCATCATGAGAATTCACCTGGGGCCATATATTTTGAAAATTGTTATCTCCTAGAACGCGGCTACAATGGCAATACCCTTCAGGGTGCAATTGTGCACCCCAAAACGGGGTCTACACCGTCCCTTGTGGGTGCAATTTAGGGTGCCAATTTGTACCTTTATTTCTTAGTGTACTAGTACTGCCTTGGGTTGTATTGGAGTTTTCGTTAATTTTTTTCTCACAACAGGAAGAGGGGGGGGGGGGGGGGGGGAGGGGGGGGGGGGAGTTGGTGCAAAAAGAAGGTTTTTAGAGGGAATCACAATTTTCAGCTTCTCTACTAAGGATATTTGATGTTTGGCCTAATTTTGCGTTTACACACTGTTAAAACGCTGTGTAAAAAAACGCTGTGTAAAAATGGTTGTTGAATCTTTTCATACAACTTTATGTGTAGCATGATAAGTTGTACAAAGAAGGGTTGTGTGAAGCGGCCATTGATCAAGCGTTGATGCAACGTGTTAAATCACGTGATAGTTTCGACCGCGAAATCATCGCGACAAAACCCCTTTTGTCCCATCGCAAACCAAGCGAACCGAGTTTAGCGCAGTGGTAGCGTGTTAGTCTTATAACCCAAAGACCCCCGGTTCGATCCTACCCTTGCCGTTTTTACATCTTGTTTTTTTATTTGCTATTTCAAACAATTGAAATTTATTCTAAACAACAGTTGTAGAACAAATTAAAACAATAGCCGTGTAAACTTTAAGCAACTGGTGTTGTTGAATGTTTTCAACAACAGTTGGTTGGTTCAGATGTTAAACAGCGGTTGTTGAAAATTTTCAACAAGTTGTTGAATTTGTTTTAACAGTGCATGAATTAGACAAACTCGATGAAATGGTTTACTCACAATCGGCTGTGACGCACTTGGCTCCCCTCTCGAAGGTATTGTTGACAACGAAGTCACTGTACATCTAAAAGATAAACAGAATTAAGTGTGACCGGGGTGTTTCACAAAGATTCTAAGTTGAACTTTAATAACAAGTTGGAACTAACGATTATGGAAAGCCATTATAGCCTCGGAATAAAACGTATTCCAAACAAACAAAATACAAGTATTTGAAAATTTCAACAACATTTAATATGAATCATTTATAGGTTTCTTGATATTTACAAATATATATAATTTTTATCAAAATTAATGCCTCTTCAAAAGAACTGTTTCAACAATATTTTACAAATAAACGGCTTTCCATAATAAGTCCCCCGGGTGCCACAAAACTATTATAAAGTCGACAGACGCAAAACTGAGACTATTGACAATTATACCTTCTATAAAACAGTGTCTATGTCACAGCTGGATTGCTTAAACCTTGTACAGGGTTGACACTGTTGGAGAGTTCAACAAATTTGGCGACCCATAACCCAACACTGATAACGGCAGGAAAGGGGTCTGATATCAAAGCAGACGAAAATGTGACAAAATAAAATAAAAGAGGCAACGTAAAAAGGAAGCGGAATATCCTCCGATTCGTATATTAGGGAGGACAGTAATCCTGAAGTGCAATCAATACAAAACTCGAAAAAGATGAAATGTAAAGTACTAAATATGTAATATTTCTGTCAATTCCAAATGTTACCCGCTGCTTAGAATTGGGGATGTCGTACCTGGTACCAGCGGCCGAGGTATTGCTGAACATTCAGAGCTGGTACGGACGATGGCTGCCCCACGCAGCTACTTGCCCGGCCTGCTAGCCCGATGAGAGACGTGAGTGAGAAGCTCAGACTCCCGACAATGAGACTGAGAAATATCAGATATCGGAGCGCCGCCATCTTGAATCGAAACACTGGACACTGCTTGCAATGGATTCACAAACGTTGGCAAATAAATGACAGGATTGCTCTTGTGGAAGAAACGAGGAACTGAACCGAGATAAGATCGTTGCCGAATAAGAACCAATCGGTAAAATGTCCGGCGTGTATGGACGACGTGATTGTGTGGCTTATAATCAATGGCAAATCTAAGGGGGGGGGGGGGGGGGGCACGGGGGCACGTGACCCAACCAATATTTTTTTCTCGAAAATCAACAAATATATCTAGTTTTCTCTCGAATAATTCGCGTGCCCCCCCCCCCCCCCCCCACACACACACACACAATCAGCAAGACCACGCTACGCCACTGCTTAAAATAGATGTAGAATCTATCGTATAAATCGGGGAGAGATGTGGGGGCTGCTGCTCCCAACCCCCCTCCCCCCCCCCCCCTAATCACCACATGCAGATAGTTCTGGTAATATAATATTCTAACAAATAAAAGTCGCCCATATAGTATAACATATTATGTTGTTTTCATGTTGAGGCAAATAATATTATATACTTTTAACAGACGCGATCAAATGGAGGGAAGATCGTTAGGCAAAACTAGACCTCATCCCCTGCACAAATTTGACCGTACGCCCATGCTTTATTGTTCATGTATGCCGAAGCTTATCAGATGACTGAATAATCCGGTTTAAACACATGAGATGGTTAGTGATCTACTTTTGTTGCGGTGATCTCTAGTTGGTACAATCATTTGCCGTTATTTACCTGACGACTTATAGATATATATGCTTGAGTACTGGTCGAGGTTTGTAAATTTGCAAAGAGGCATGCTGTACAGCCTTGAATATGAAGGAATGTTATTGAAATACCAAATGAAAGAGTTTGTATTTGCAGAATTCGGCCTAAATATTAGTCAAAGTTCAGCCGTTCAGCCCCTATACCTATATGTATAAACCGGACTAGTCCGGTCGATACCACCATAGACCTACTACCGGGTGACTTCATACTCATGATGCTAGACCGGTACTTAGTAGGCGCCGGAAGTGGGGGGGGGGGGGGGGGGGGGGGGGGGGTTGGTGGCCAAAAAGTGAGGGGCACAACGCGTACACAGGAGTCACAGGAGTGGTAAGTCCGCAGTTGTGACTGGCTGACTGCACTCTTCAATCGCCAGCGCATACAAACACAAAACAATACTTTTCAACAGTCAATTACATCTGGGGAATAGACGCATAAAGTGGGGGCGCCCTCTCCCCATCCAAAAGGTGGGGGCAAAACGCATTCTCCCCCCCCCCCCCCCCCCAAAAAAAAAAAAAAGAAAGGAAGGAAGGAAGGAAGAAGAGGCGGGGAGAAATCATAAATAGGAGAAGAAAAATAAAAGAAAGTAGAAAACAGAACAAAACTAATTTTGAGTGAATGGTGCCATTCCATTTATATTACAATTACTTATTTTTACCTTTGCCTGGAGAAAAAAATATTAAATTAAAACAAATACAAATTAAAATAAACATGATAGCCTATCAGTTTATGGACCTTGTTAAGTCACCATGTTTTGGTTTGGCACATAATATTTCCTATGATAATCTATATAGACGCATATTATTATAACAGGAACGCACATTCCTCGACCATGCATGAGATTGCACAGGCATAGAACTTTGTTGCTTGAAAACGGAGTCGTTTTGCTGTCTGCAAACCTGATGCGACAAAATGATGACTTAAAGGTGCACCTGTAAAGTGTCAGATATTGCCCAAAATGACATTTGAGACTTCAATCCTGTACCAAAATCATTGTAAGATATGTCCGGATGATGTGTGAAAGTTTCATTGAAAAAGAACACTGCTTTCCTGGTTAAAGGTAAAGGCCAGTTTTGGAAACGCCCCCCTCTCAAAAAAATGAAATGGAAGCTCTTATTACCAATAATGTGAAAGAATATAATTGTACTAATATAGGATTATCCAAATTTGGCCAAGAAACCGCCCTACTAATTGATATATTTGCAAAATTATAACTTGATCTGCTGCAGATAGAGATCGCCAATGCGGAATCGCCCATACGCTACGTACAATGACCACGTGCGAGTACACGAGTTGTTCGTTTTTACGGGCTTGTCCCCAGCTTGTCGATATCTCCCCAGCGCTAGCGGCGTGGACAGGTCCGAACTGGCGGTGGATTTATAAATTTCACAGGCGGATATTGGATTTCTTCCGATATTTCTGTATTTAACGATGATTAGGTTCCGATTTTAACACACAAGCCCTATTTCAATACTTATTCAACAATAATTATCAATATAGATGTATTCGGCTTCTTTCCCAAAACTGGAATTCATCTTTAGAAAAGCGAAAATATGCGTCAGCTTTTACAACAAATTACTGTATGACGTTTATGAGGTTTATGACCGTTCATTGCTTATGAGTTTGGTAAGTTTTCTTTTACTTTGTGCACAATGCTTTTCATAGAATTCCGGAATAAAATGAGAATAGGCAAGAAATTATTAATCATTTATGCATTGCTTTGTTACTGTAATGTTTTTTAATGACATTTTGTAATTATTAATATACAGAAGGATAAATAAAGAACGAGCTTCAAAGGAATATTGGATTTATCCTCTTCTTTTCATATAAACACTATATAAACATTGTGTGTGTGTTTGTGTGTGTGTGTAGGGATATTTATACATTTGATTGTGCGTGTACATCGGTCTAATCATGAGAGAGATGATTAATTTAAGTCATGCTTTCTTAAATTCTAGTTTTTCAAATTGTTCTCAAAGGTATGCACATGCAGATTGCGTTATTTGGAGTGAAAAAATGCAAAAGCTCCCTATTAAGTAAACCGTGGGAGGGGGAGGGGATCCCCCTCCCAAACCATCCCCCATCGGGCGCTTCGCGCCCTCGGGCTTGGTCGCTCCGCTCCCTCGCATCACTCCCAACTTCTCCAAACAGATCTACGCCACTGAACACATTTCTTTATAATCATGTTTATTCAACTTCATACCTCATTAAGAAAGTTTACAATTGCAGTAATACAATACGATTCCAAGAGTTAATACCAAAGATACGCAAGTAGCAAAGTAACTGAAAATAATATAATGTTCCATATAATATGTATTAGCAATTATACTATATACTAGCCCACAACCAGATATGACAAGGCAAAGGTGGGCCATTAGCATTGTATTCAAAAGCATAAATGTTACACATTCAGAATAGTTATAATTATTTAGTTTCAATTCACTGATAAGAGCTTATTTATTATATCATGTTATAAACAAAATGTAATCAAAAAGAAAGTAAACCATCTACAACCATTACACAATTTCAAACCTCCTTGTTAACAACTAACAAAACTAATTGGTGTTACGTGTACAATAATAAGGCTGATGCGAAATCACTAACTACAATATTTGAATTTGATTAAAATTACTTGCGATTTTCTATAAGCTATATAAATTAACAATTCCACTACTAGCCCACACCCAGGTGTATGGCAAGCCAACGTTGGGCCATTAGCAATTTTGCTTGTAAGCATAAATGTTACCCATTCAGAATAATTATAATTATTTGGTTTTAATTTACTGATAAGAGCTTATTTATTATCATGTTATAAACAAAATGTATTCAGAAAGAAATTAAACGTCTACAACCATTACACACAACCCATACACCGTATGGGAAATCATTAACTACAAGATTTGAATTTGATTAAAAATACTTGCGATTTTCTATAAGCTATATAAATCTAGTCTTTTTTTGGTTTGTTTAGAGATTTTACTATTCATATTCTCAAATCATAAATATATACCGTATAGAGCTGATACAAATCTGGTTATTCCCTTTTCCAAACAAGAGAGCAGGGCCCCGTTGCAGTCGTTACGTCAGACATTTTGCGCGTTTCAACCAATCATATTTGCGCATTTAGAACACGTGATCTGACTTACAATTAATTGTAGCTTACACTCGATTGTAAGTCCTTCTGGTTAAGTAACTAAAACCTGCACCATTACATTACAAACTAATAGTTATAACTCCACCATGCTCGAGTACAACATTACAAATGACTAAGTAAAAAACCTGTTATCATTTAAAAAGAGCTTTTAAAACTCAAGAGGGCGCTCTCTAAAAACTCATTGGTTTCAACCATTTTAAATGAAATATTGTGCATGTGATGTTTTGTTGAAATAGTGATTAGATAAAGAGATAATCAACAACTATTTGAAAACCTCTTTTGTACATTTTTGAAAAGAGGAAGCATTTAAAAACATTTTTAACGGCTGGTTCAAAATGATCGAATAATTTCAGCCATTTCTGAACCGATTTTGATTAAATAAAGTTTATTCTGTCATTGAATTTGTATGCTCTTTACAATTTGACCCTCAGTTTTTCATTGTCTCACAAAAAAATAATTTTGCGTAGCGCCCTCTATACCAGAACTCAACTATCCCTTTAATTATAATCTAATTATTAAACGTTTCACAATGCATCGCCCCTTTGATGTAGGAGTTCACTCTCTTGTCCGTTCCCAAGAAGATGTGCTTCGACATATCTGGAGAGAATCGCGATGCTTCGGGTGTTCGGCCCAGACTTTCGGCCAGGCTTCGGGTCAGGTGCGGGGAATTGCCGCAGCATAGGCCCACGTACTGGAGGCCGAGGTCGACACACGCCTCGCCGAAGCGCGTCACGTCGGAACGGTTACTCAGCCGACAGTCGAGATTGAGCGGGAAGCAGCGTTTTCCTAAAATGGATAAAGCAACACAGTAATAAAGCTACAGTACACTCATGTTTGGGATATCCACATTATTCAAATGAAAGAAGGGCAAGTTATAATCATAAATCGTCGAGATATTTTAAAATAGAACATGACTTCTTATTCCCTTCAATTGTTGTCATGCATAATTATATGGGGCTCGATGTGCCATTTCAAGCTAGGCTAGATTAGTTAATGCGCAATGTTATAACACTGTGCAAATGTGTATTTCACATCGTGCGCACGGAGTTCGCAAGATGGCACTGCGCATCCGATTAACGAATCCGAACCACCTAGACCTAGAACTTTCAACATTTTCGAGGCCGAGGCCAGGAATTTTCTAAATTTTCGAGGCGGAGACCAGGATTCTTCACACTTTTCGAGGCCAAGACCAGGATCCTTCAAATTTTTCGAGGCCGAGACCATTGGTAATGATGGTCGCGACCGCTAAAATGTGATCTTGAGACCAGCTACAAGTGGTTCATACCCCCCTAATCAGTCATTTTTTGGTCAAAGGGGGGGGGGGGGGGGGGGAGGTTGAACCCCCTCTCCCTTGGGTACGCCTATGGGGGGGGGGGGGACTAAGTGTTTTTTTATTTTAAGAACACCTGATTTCAAAGATAAAACAACTTTATTTGAATATCACACCTCCTGCACTCAGTGCACAGGTCAACAAAGTTACTAGATACCTTCAAATTTACAGACCATATCGTAACTGCTAACGACTACTCTGTACACGTACCTGTGTAAGGGTCGGTGAGTTTCAAAAAAGTAGGTTCCTCCTCAGTGGTTCTGTATGGCACTGGAACGCAAGCAATCGGAACCTGAAACCAAATAAAAGGAACATAATATGAAATAACGTAAAATTATATACTTGTAGGATTTCATCATGTTCATATACACGCCGGTGACAAAATAATTTGCCATAACCATATTTTGTTTCCATGCTACAATAATCATGCATAAACACCACCAAAAGCGCCATTTTCACGTTCGTCTGATCTTGAAAAAGTGTAAGCATTTTATATATATTAGGAGGCGGGGACTGGGGTTGCAGCTTCCCCCCCCCCCCCCCCACCCAACCCCCACCCTCACCCCCCACCGGAGTTCTTATTTTGGCAAAACACACCGGGAAATCGAGCAAATTATGTCAAATTCGGGCAAAATAATGTCATATTCAGGCAAAGTCATGGGGCAAAAATGTATAGTCGGGCAGTGTCAATCGAAAACATGTCATTTTCCGGCATTAAAGGGATAGTTGAGTATTGATAAAGAGAGTACAGTTTTGGTCAAAATGAATTTTAGTTACCAAAACCTGCACCGTTACATTACAAAATAATAGTTACTACTCCACCATGCTCAAAATATTACAAAATAACAAACGACTAAGTAAAAAGCCTATTATCATTAAAAAAGAGCCGCACAAACTCAAAAAGGCGCTCTCTAAAAACTCATTGGTTCAACGATTTAAAATAAAATATTGTGCATGTGATGGTTTGTTAAAATAGTAATTTTGATAGAGAGATAATCAACAACTACATGTATCTAAAAACCTCTTTTGTAAATTTTTGAAAAGAGGAAGCATTTTAAAATTTTGTTTAACGGTTGGTTCAAAATTGTCGAATAACTGTGCCAGGGCCCTCCAATTATTACAAATTGTTATGTTTATGGATATTTCAGCCATTTCTGAACCGATTTTGATCAAATAAAGTTTATTCTGTCATTTAAGTTTTATGCTCTTTCAAATTTGACACTCAGTTTTTCATTATCTCACCAACAAATTATTTTGCGTGGCGCCCTCTATACCAAAACTCAACTATCTCTTTAAAGAGGCGAAGACCTTTTACAACTTTTTTGTTTGCTTATCATGTGAACAATTCGAGAATTCTAGCAAAAGACCTCAGCCCCATCCCCGAGAAGAACGTGCCTCCACGCCTATGTCCTTCACCTTTATTCCAGCTTCCTTTGCTTCCTTGATCAGTGGTAGCATGGTATCGAAACCGCGATGGCAGTTGTACCCGACAACATCGGCTCCTGCGTCTTCCAGCATCCGCAGGGCTTCGGTGACCACGACACCATCGCTAGTAAGAACCTGTCCAAGTTCGTTCGTGCCGAAGCTCGCTGCCAGGGTTATCACTGCTGGCACACCTGTTATTGGTTGGACAGAGTGGGGGGGGGGGGGGGGGGGGGGGTATAACAGAGGGAAGGAAGGGGAAATTAATAAATGAGTGAGATGGTAAAGAGAGGAGGAAATAAAGTAAATGAGACAAGGAAGGATATATTACAGAAAATTATTATATTACAGTCCCTCGAGGTCGAGGATGACGCCATTGCGCAACATCTTTTTGGCTCATTTTGTGACTGTACAGTCCAAGGTTTGATTAACATAGTCGGTGACAGACTGGGCACTGGAACTATGTTGTTCTAGCAGAAGACGCAGCGGCTCTATGACGCCTTTCTCTTGAAGCAAGTGCCAGACTGCGTCGACTTTCTTCGCGGGCAGCCACGGCTTCTTTGGAAACAGTCTTCCAGCGCTGTCTGTTTGATGCTGTGATGGAGAAATCTTCTGGCTTCATACCACACCATTTAATATTGACTTTTAGGTCGTCCTTGTACCCTTTTCCGAGGACGGCCTCTCTTTCTCTTTCCTTCTTCCAATTATCCGAATAATAATTGCTTTGGGATGCGTGTATCGTCCATTCTCACGACATGTCCAGTCCAGCGGAGTTGTGCCTCGATGGTGAATGAGCGAGCACTATCAAGCACTTCCGTGTTCGGGATCTTGTCTTGCCACTTGATCCCTGGAACGAGAGCGCGCATGTTCATCACGAAACTTCTCCAATTGCTTGATGTGCCTCCTGTATATAGGGAGTCCAGGTTTCGCAGCCATACAGTAGTGTCGTCAGTACTACAGCAGAGTACACTCTAAGCTTGGTTGTACTGATGATATTGTGGTGATTAAGGGCTCTGGTGCGAAGTTGTCCCAGCACCTGGCTATGCGTGATAGGATCTCCTTGTCGAGGGAGCCATCACTTGAGATTATGCTTCCGAGGTACTTGCAGCTGTCGACTGTCTTCATCTATGGTGATGTTTGGTTCAAGAGCAGTGGACTCTGGGGATGGTTGAAACAGGACTTCAGTCTTGACGAGGCTGATGGTGAGGCCAAACAGTTTGCAAGCTTCAGAAAACCTATCCAATATGGACTGTAGTGTTCCAGCTGTGTGTGCCGTAAGTGCGTAGTCATCAGCAAACAAAGCCTCCCTTATGACCGTGGTGCTTGTTTTTATCCTTGCTGTTAGGCACTGGCGTACTGGTGGGGGGCTTGGGGGGGGGGGGGGGGGGGCGCTTGCCCCCCCAAATAAATTTCAATCATGGCTTTTATCTTATTCGATAACAGTGATTGGAAAAAAAAAGTATTTCTTTAGACAAGAAAACTCAGATTTTACTTCAAATCAAGTCAAATTTTCTTCCCAAGTATGCATCAGATTGCATAATTTCAAGTATAACATTTCAAAAGCACGTTTACCGTGCACCCACTTTACCATCACACCCTCCCACCAACCTTCCCCCTCTCGGTTATTGTTTCGCTTCCCCGGGAATCGGTCTTGTATACGTCTGGAATACAATGTTCATGTTGTTTTGTCATAAAATAATGATTTTGATGCACTGTTTGAACTGAATATGTCACTTTGCGAATAATATTTTGGGGGTGCATTTTTGTTTTTCTTCATGAATCAATCTTAACCCCTTGACTACGGGAACCGGGTGGGTTGTGTACAAAGTCTATGGACATTTCAGAATCTCGAAGGAAATGGGTTAACCTCTTTGTCTGGTTGGTAGAATCATGACGATGATGACGCACTAACGCACATTATAGTACATGTCGTCAAGTCAGAATTTCCTTTCTAGGTATGCACCAGATTGCACAGTTTCAAGTCAAAAAATGCAAAAGCTCCCTACCGTGGGAGGGGGGACACCCCCCTTCCACACTCTCCCCCCACTCAGTCGCTTCGCTCCTTCGGATTTGCTCCCTCGCAATATCCGGTGCTGATGCGGATTTGGTTCAGCCCCCCCAAAAGTTTTGGCTCATTACGCCACTGCTGTTAGGCGTCTAACGTTGAGGATAGAACCATCCGGAAGGTATCGGATGAACACTCCCTCATTTAGCTCTTTCACTGCATGGTTCAGGACACAGGTGAAAAAAAAACATGGGATCAGTTTGTCCAGTCATTCTTTCGTGAAGAAATTGAATCATTTCGGTGATCTTCGATGGGCAGCCAAACCGTTCCAGGTTAATCCAGAGGGCCTCTCTATTTACAATGTCAAAAGTCTTTGTCAAGTCAATGAACACAGCGTACAAGTCCATGTTTTGTTCAGTGCATTTTTCTTGAATTTGATTTACTGTGAAGATCATGTCAGAAGTGCCACGGTTAGGCCTAAATCGCACTGAGCTTCTGGAAGGTTGGCTTCTGTCATATCAATAAGCCTGTTCAGGATGATCCGAGCAAATATTTTCCCAGCAATTGACAGGTAGGAAATTCCTCTTTAGTTTCCGCAGTCTCTCTTGCTGCCTTTATTCTTGTAAAACGCGATAATTACTCCATCTCGGAAATCCTTTGGCATCTTTTCTTGTTCCCAAATACTAGTCAGTATCTTGTGAAATTCATCCTGGGCATGGGGGCCTACAGCTTTGAAGAGTTCAGCTGGGATTCCATCCCTGTCGGATGCCTTTCCTGTATTTCGTATGTTTGATGGTGTTTTTCAATTCGCTAATAGAGGGTGGCTGGTGGAGTTCAGGTATTATATCATGTTGAGGAATTAGGTCCAGAGCAGAGGGATCAACTGTGGATGGATTGTTTAGCAAGGTACTGAAGTGCTCAACCCAACGGATTTGCAGGCCTTCTTGATCCTTTATCAGTTCTGAGCTATCTGCTGAGAGCAGGGGGTTTGGTCCTGATTTTGAGGGTCCAAACACAGTTTCCAATGCTTTGTATAACATGTATAATGACTTGTATAGTTGCGAGCATACCAATCAGCGTATCCTTGAATCTCTTCTGCCTTTTCATGCCACCACTTGTCATCCACCTTTCTTAGTTCCTTCTGGGCTTGACCCTTAAGATGCCCGAACTTGTCAGCCTTGGATGTAGAACGGGGTCATTCTGCCATTCCATATGGGCCCAGTTTTTTCTCCTCCAGAAGCTGTGCAATCTGTTCGTCATTCTCGTCGAACCAGATTTTATGTACACGCTCTTTGGGGCCATGTGTTGTCTTGGCCGTCTCGGTTACAATGTTTCTGAATTGCATCCAGTGATTAGTGCATTCAGTGTCAAAGGTGAGTCTCTGTATTCTGTCATCAAGAGCTTTCTGGTGATGTATGCGGCAAGAGGACTGTTACTGGTTACAGTCTAGCCGTGTTGAAAGCTGTGCACGCAGACTTTGAAGTCTTCTACTGTCGTCTTGAGATTTGTAGATTGAGGATGCTTCTGACTAGTCTATGGTATGTCCAGCATTCTGCGCCTCTCATAGAGCGTGTGATGCAGATGTCAAGAATGTCTCTTTGTTTGGTGATAACATAGTCTATCAAGTGCCATTGCTTTGATCTAGGGTGCATCCATGATGTCTTGAACTTGTCTGCCTGGCGGAATAGAGCGTTGGTGATGCGGAGATTGTGTTCCATGTATTTGCCGAGAAGGAGTAAACCATTGCTGTTTTGTTTTCCAACACCATGGGCTCCAAATACAGCTTGCCATTCTTCTGTGGATTTCCCAACTCGGACATTAAAATCCACAAGTATAAGCAGTTTGTCACTTTCAGGAGTAGTCTTGATAAGTCTGTCGATGCTTTCATATAATTCTTCCTTTGCTTCGTCGGAGCTGGTAGGGTGGATGCATAGGCGCTTATGATGGTAATATGGGGCGATCTATTGAGGGGGAAGCGCAGGTTGATGAGGCGTTCACTAACTCCTTCATGAAGAGTAGGAATGTCCTTCAGCATATTGGTTCTAATTGCAAACCAAACACCATGTATCCTGTCTTCTGTCTCTGGCTTTCCTTTCCAGAAGAGGGTATATGCACTACCTGCCTCCGTGAGCATACCCTTGATGGCAAGCCTCGTCCCGCTTAATGCGGCAATGTCAATCCGATATCTGGCCAGCTCTCTTGAAGTGAGGGCTGTCCTTATCTCGGGTCTAGTAGTAGTGTCTCTGTCTAATAATGTTATTACATTCAATGCTCCTATGATGAGCTTTATTTGATTTATTTTAGTAGGTCGCCCGCCAAGCATGAAACTACCGGACGCGGGATTCTGGCCAGAGTAGGTGGGACAGGCTTTCTTTAGGGTACCTTTTCTAACCCCCTTCCCCACATGGGGTGGGCAGTGCTTTCCTCGTGAGGCTGCCCAGTCTCCTTGGAAGCTGTCCAAAGTTTCCGCTGTCCCGTGTTCGAAGACAAGCGACCATCTATCCAGGGCCGCCTACGTGCAGGTTCGCAACTACGACTGCCAGTGATCATCAGCACCTATCGCTTCGCTGCTATAGCCCATCGCCGCAGGACTTGGTAGAGTTGGGTTAATGCTTGGTTGCGCGATGAAACATGTGCGGGAATTCTTTTTAGTGGTAGAGCCATTGCACAGTAACAATCCCTCTCTCTCGACCTCGGGAGTCTTGGTCCAGTGGTACGAAGAATCGTCACGGCTGGAGGCTCCTTTGGTTGCAGTGGATGACCTTAACTTATTTGTACATTATCAAGCCCTAAGCGTTACAAGTCGCTTGCAGCGCCGGTTTTACTGGCCATTGTAACAATTGTTTGACAATTACGTTATCGCGAAAGATAACGGATGAAGATACTTTTAGGTGCATTAAGTCTCAAGATAATGATAAGGGTTTACATGGTTTGTGATAATAATAATAATAGAAAATAATGTTGCTTAGTTTATGGTGAACTAACTATAATGTCTTTAAAAAAACAATATGAACGAATCATTTCGACCGGAGAATAGTAAACGCCTTTAAAAAAAATTGTTTATCTAGATCCGAAATTAAGCCTCAGAGTGCCACGGTAGACTTAAATCACACTCATCTTTGAATCAGATCTACTGTATGTGTTGTACGTATTCCTTATGTACCTACGAGTGTGGAATGATTATTATGCACTCAGACTTCTTACAAAGCTGAACTTGTCGAAAAAAATGGGAGAACTATTCAAATTATTTAAATTATATTAATAATTCATCATGTTAATTCATGGTAATTCGTCAGACGGACTGGGCCAACTGCATGGATAATTTCAATTTAATTTGGAACTCTACACTCAACTCGAGGGATGCTTAATAGACTCATCGACTGGACAAAATGGTTTATCGTAACGGTTATTGTCATTCGGCTTCAGTTTATAACTATAATATAAATGAACATGAGCAATGCAAATATAAATTCCCCGGGGTTCGAACCCGAGACCGCCGGATGTCTAGCCCGACGCTCTACCAACTCAGCTATAGGAAGCCCTTGTGCTGGTTGTTCGTCCCCGAAACCCTTTCCAATGCTCTTGATGGTCAGGAGAAGAAAAGCGACTTACCATTTCCATATGCTTTGATAACTTTGAGTGCCAACAAAGCTTCGGCAACCTCCCCAAACGATTCGGCCGCAATAAAGTCCGCCCCCTCAGCTGCAGCCCATTCAACCTGTTCCTGCATGCAAAAATGATGATAATAATACTGATATGCATACTTCTAAAGTGAAATTTTAAACATCAATTTCAAAAATTTCTCAACGTGGGAGGGGGAAAACCCATCCCCCAAATTAGTATAGTCATGCATGTACAGTGTGCGCGTTTTTGTGTGCGTATGTGTGTTTGTGTGTTTGGGTGTGTGTGTATGTATGTGTGTATGGGTGGGTGTAGGTACTTTGTGTTTGTATATCAGTCTAATCATGAGGGAGATGATTTCTTAAATGTTAGTATATCAAATCTCCTTCCAAGGTGTGCACCAGATTGCATTATTTCGAGTGAAAAATTGCAAAAGCTCCCTACCGTGAAAGGGGGGATACCCCCCTCCCGCACCTTCCCCTACCCCATCAAGCGCTTCGCACCCTCGGGCTTGGTCGCTCCAGACCCTCGCATCGCATCCCCCTTCTCAAAACAGATCTACGCCACTGGTAACAGTGCAGTAACGGAATACTTACTTTATACATCTCTTCGACCAATGCGATCTTCTTCTCATCACCAGGTGTGAATTGTCCTGTCTTGGCGATGTCTCCACACATCAACGTTCCAGTCTCGTCCGCAACCTCTCTCGCCATCCGCAGGGCCAGACGATTCACCTTCTCTATCTCGTTTGCCCGGGATACGATTTCCATTTTGCTGCGATGTGCATAGTACTTTAAAATCCAAATAGATCATATTTATGTCATAATTCACTAATTAGCTTTAATTCATTGGAATAGAGCAAAACAAAATTCCTTGTAAAATTTGTGTTTGGCCTTTGTGATATATGTATTTATAAGGCCTATACACATTTTTACAAACATATAAATCTAATAATCGCCCTATTTGAATTTTACATAAGAAATCACATTAAACATTTTTTCAAGGGGGTTGGATTTTCAGGTGTCAAAAATCCGCCCTCTGGCATAAAAGGGTGATATTCGAATGAAAACATCCTCTTTCATATACTTCTTTCTACAATTTATTAATAGTACGTAAAATGTTTAGTCCCTAAAATCGGTTTGATCGGAACTGTTCTTTCCCCTTTCCACAAAATTCAAATGTTGTGCTGCATCTTTGATATAATTATAGGCCTTATAACTACCGTGAAAGCCATCACAACGTCGCTGCCAGCTCGCACGAAGTCGCGGTACATCTGGCGAACGAGTTCGGGGTGATCTACGACGACTTCGGGTACGAAGGGACCTGCCTGGACGTAGCAGAGCCTCTCAAAGGCTAACACGTAGCCCTCGGCGATGATGACACGCTCACCATCTCGAAATCGCTCCAGCAACCCTGAAAATGGGACAACGACATATAACGCCCATTAGGGACCTAGTACCATGATCGTCAAAATCCACAAATAAAATGTTACTTAAAAACTGTAGTGGTTCTTACTTCTTACATACCTCCTTGCGTTCGTATTTTACAAACAGGTTTCGGTTTCCGAATTTGTGTGTTTGTTTGTTTGTTTTATTTTATTTATACACTGTCAAAAGCCCTCGATCAGCTAAATAGGCTGTTTTTTTTCAGAGAGGCCGTGATAAAAAGTCATACAAATATAGTAAACAAATCGAATTAAAAAAAATATATCATACAAACTACAACAACAACTACAACTACATATTATGCATATTATAAAGTGCAAAATGAGCTCGCTTCCAAAAGGCGCTAAATCCACTTTCCATAAAAATTGAGTTAACGATATATCTACGTGTATCATCTACGTAGCTATCTAGGGATCTACATTTTACGACAAATAACTCACTCAAAATCAAAATATAGAAAGTTCAATACATTATAAGTTTGAAGTTGAGCATAAATCAACAATCGAACATACAAAAGCTTTTAGCTTAAAGTCATGCTTGTAAAGTGTCTAACTCCACGAAAATTACTTGGAGCTTCCTCGTTTCTCTTCTACCGTGTTGTTTAGCTTATGGTAAAAGAAGAATAAAATAGGGTTTGATTTTTTCAAATGTCCCTTTAGTATGAAGATAATTATCATTGAAATCTTTTATTTGAAAAACGTTGATCAACGCTTTTGATAAAAAGTACAATTGTCCTAGCTTAACACGTCCGGATGCAACACGCGTGGGAAACATTGCGGAAATTGAACTTTGAGCCGAGCGAGCACAAATTCCATGAATTCTGTACTACGTCTGTAAACATACACGGGTGCGAATATCTCAAACGGATGATTATTACTGCGACAAATGTATGGCAGACCATCAGTATTCGGTGATAAAATATGAACTCAATATTCTTTTTTTCACTAGGTAAACAGTGTTCGTTTTCTTTCAAACTTTCACAAATCTTTCAATTGTATTTTACAATGATATTTATATAGGATTGAAGTCTCAAATGTCATTTTGTGCAATATCTGACACTTTACAGGTATCATTTTAACTAAACAAACATTATCTATTTAATTTGTAAAAGCTATTAAATTATCCAATAATCTTACACGTTCAGGTAAACTATCAATCTAATAGTTTACCTGAACATGTAAGATTATTGGATAATTTAATAGCTTTTAAATACTCAGTGAGACATATAAAAGCATATTAAAGCTCCAACTATAAGTAAAGTGATTTGGTTGAAGTTGACCAATTTAATGGATCATGTGCCACTGATGAGAATTCAGGCCAATGAGTCGGTATATACTATACAGGGTGGCCCCCGAAAAACGGAACGGGGTACTTGCCATAATAAAGGAACATGATGACTAGGTTCACGGAATAGGGCATCTTTTACAAAGAACAATTATACCAAGAACAGTAATTTTGATCGAGTAGTTTTTGTTTTCGGACGTCTTAAGTGAGACCTGTGGCCGAGGGCGGGTGTGTGCTCTTCTACGGTCTGTTGATTTGTAGTTTGACACCGGGCCGACATACATATTCTGTATCTTCTCAACTCGCGCATGCGCACAGCCAGAATTTCCGACTTGTATAATATCTCACATGCACAATTCAACGAGTGTACACAAAAAAATGAAATGCGACGTAGGTGTGGATCGAACCCACGTACCTTCGGTTCATAGGCAAGTGCCTTATCAATTGCGCCACACAGCGAGTTGCTTGATCGGTAATGGATTTTTGGGATATATAACCCTAACCCTAACCCTAACCCTAACCCTAACCCTAACCCTAATCCTAATCCTAACCCTAATCCTAATCCTAATCCTAACCCTAATTTGGTGGCTATAGGTCAGATTAATGGCAATATAACCCTAACCCTAATCCTAACCCTAATCCTAATCCTAATCCTAATCCTAACCCTAATTTGGTGGCTATAGGTCAGATTAATGGCTATATAACCCTAACCCTAATCCTAATCCTAATCCTAACCCTAATCCTAATTTGGTGGCTATAGGTCAGATTAATGGCTATATAGGTCAGCGAGTAAAAAATTTCAGAATATGTATGTCGGCCTGGTGTAAAATTCGTTGATTTGTATGTTATTCTAGCATATTGGCATCGATGAATTAGAGCCGGTCGCTGGTCCGTAAAAGGGCCCCTGCCCCCATGTAAGGTTCATATTTTTGTCAATTGTTACCAGGTCAGTGCCTGATAAATCGCACTTCCTGCCTGTCATAGCATTAAACAACTGTGTCCATTCTCTCGGCACACGTACAGCTGAAAGCACGCTAACAATGGCGCACGTATTGCTCGTTGTTCGGTGCTATATGACGGGTGTTTGTGTTCGGTTTATATAATGGCCCCCGGCCCCAGAAAGATGATGGCTATTTCAGGATTAACATGTTCAAAATCTGACTTAAGATTGAGTGCTGACTTTAAATCAACCGCGAAAAAGCCTATGTCGTGACATTACTGCAATATTGGTGTAAATTATTGTTTTCATACAATCGGCCTTCCATATACTTGTTGAGCCGCGGACCTGGTCATGCGACTGAAGCTAGTATAAGTAGGGTACAAAGGTTTTGGAGACTTCCCATTTCCGATCCCTGGTACAACCTTTGCGGCCTCTGTGAATTTTTTGTTTGTTCATAGAGCTACGCCCACTTTTGGGGTTACTTACAATATAGGAACGAAATAAATGTATTAAATTGATACGTTTGGTGATCACATTTGATACTCGATATTGTTACGAATATTCGAATGACACTGATGGTTTAACTGAATACTATTTTTAAAATCTCATTACCCTTTGCCTATGTGGGAACCTGTTGGGCTATGCACATAGTCTGTGAGGATTTTAGGGAACGGGTAAATCTTCACATTCAATATGTAATGTAAGAAATACGCTCATAATTAAGAATCTTCTCACTAACTATCAAAACCAAGTAGATTGTACCAGATTGCTTTTCAATTATAATCTGAACATGATTAATTTTGCATTCATCATTTCAAGTCATATTTGTTGGGGCAACTCACAACTTAAACTGACTGACATATTCATAACAATTAATGATCGTTAATTATATTATAATTAGGTAGTATTTCAATAGGTATACTTTTGTAATACCATTCATGTTTAGCATGATGTAGCTATAATAAGTAATATCATTATACAAATTGACAATGCTGAAAACACAACAGCTATTAAATGCTGTATCATTAAGTATTACTTTGTTCAAGAATATAAATATTTAGAATCATAGTTCCGCATACAATCAGAACACATGATGCATTCACATCGCTCATTACATTATAACAACACACGGACAAGACGGCAACAAATTTAAATGACGGACCTTATACAGTTTAATATGTACACTCGTATAGAAAACTGTGTTTCATATATAATTATTTTACCTTTCGTTACTGATTTCTTCTTTGTAGAGACGGACATGACTTATCGATTGTATTGAAGATAAACCAAGAAATTCCAATTTCATTGGGTTGTTATTTATTGTTCTCGCTATAAACGTAGATGCAATGCAATGAGTTGAATGTCTACTAGGTTCCAGTCACCAACGATCTTATCGCAGTCTACTTCGCACAGCAGACTTGCAGTATATTTTACCTGCAAATAATTATGGAATATATATAATAATATATTATAATACTGCAACATGCATGGCTGCGTAATACAGTAGCTGCCCCGCGACACTATGGTTGGCCATAAGGATTAAAACCTATAATATACTATTATACAAAATAAAGAGCTCGCAACCGAAAGGCGCTAAATCCTCTTTTCACGAAATTGCACGTTTTACACGAACTGAATAGACCTCTCTCATTTGTATCTAAAACACTAAATTTCCCTCAGAATTGTTTCAGGAAATATGAAAAATATTGATATGAAATTTATCCTTTCAACCAAAAGGCGCTATATCCATTTCAGATTTCAACCAAAATGCGCTATTTCCACACCTTTCTATTTTACTCTGATTGGCCCAATCCTGCCAGCTTGTATTTGACCAAGCATAATGTGTATTATTGTACCAGTGGTTATGTGATGAAAGTTTTTGCACATTGATGATGATGATGATGTGTGTGTGTGTTTGGTGTGTGTGTGTGTGTGTGAATGTATGTTGTGTAACTTTTGATGGTCTGGGGTGAGTGTGGTTGGGCATCATCCCCTACAAAAAAGCAAATCGTGAGCCCCCTTAGGTCTTTGCCCCACCCCCCCCCCCCCCCCCCCCAATCCCAAACTGCTTCCGGCGCGCCTGGTACTTACCCAATTTGATACCAGTGGCGTTGGAAGGAAATTTGTATATACTAAAATTCAAGAAAGCATGATTTAAATCTTGTCTTACACCTGATTAGGCTGATATACAAAACAAACGAACCTACACACACACACACACACACACACCACACACACACACACACACACACACACACACACACACGCACACACACACACACACACACACACACACACACACACACACACACACACACACACACACACACACACACCCACATACAAACGCACACACACACACACACACACACACACACTTTTTTTTTTTTTTTTTAAATGATTTTTTATTTCTCCAAATTATTAACATAACATTTACAATTGAATAACATTTTTGAAAATACAAGTTTACATCTCAAGTGTACAAATCAAGTGTAATTCACAAAAATTAAACACAATGGAGATTTAACAAAAAATAAAAAGAAGTAAGACACGCTACTTCTCTCATCCCCCCTTCCCCACCCCTACACACTCACCCTCCCCCCCCCCCCCCACCCTACCCCGGAAATCTGCTCACATCCTTTAAAAAATATTTAAAAAAATAATAATAATAATGCTTACAAAATGATATTTAAATCAATACTTTTAAAATACTTTTAAAATTTTTTTTTTTACAAGCTCACGGGGGAAACATCACATATGAAGAGTTCATTCTTTCAATCTTATTCTAATTTTACCGTTTCCCATTTTTGTAAATGTAGTCCTAATTTTCCCATTTTAATTGCTATTCCCTTTTCCTGGGCCTTATAATCCAATAACAGTTTCTGTATTTTATCAACATTAGGTAGAACACCCTCTTTTCTAAATACAAATAAAATATATTTTACCATAAAAATGATGGTATTGCAACATTTTATTCTATTTGAATTACCTGACAATCCAACAAATATATCCCGCCAATTTAAGTCCTTTATTTCATCTAACAAAAAACGTTGTATCAAAGCTTGCCATGTCAATTTTACATTTAAACAAAATAAAAATAAATGCGAATATATTTCCCTTTCCCGTTTACAGTACGAACACAAGTTGTCTTCAACAAATCCAAATCTAAATAAATTATCTTTAGTGTAAATTGCCCCATGGAGTAACTTAAATTGAAACTCTCTCTGTTTCCCAATTATTAATGTTATTCTTGGTCTAAAAAAACATTCATACATTTCTTTATCTATAAAATTAAAATCATTTTGTCCATCTCTTATCTGTAAATCATATGTCTTTTGCAATTCTCTAATAAAATAATCATATATTTTTCTTGATGGTACATCCTTAAAACTTAATTTTTTATCCAAAAGATATAAATTAATATTATAATTTATTAAGTCTACCTCACAAAATTGTATCAAACCTAAATCAATTTTCCAATCCCTTGGAATCGCATGATATATATCAATTATTGTGAGTAAGTTGTCACCTCTCATACCAAGGTTCAAAAAGTATGCAACGGGTTTAACATGTCCATTATCCATAACATGGTTCAACATAACAATCCCTCGTTCAAATAATTCTTTATCAAATACCATCTTATTTTTTTGTATACATATATTCCTATTATTAAAAATAATTGGATTCATACAACCATTAAAATGCCTTAAATTATCAATCTCTTTCCAAGCTTTCAACATTTCCAAATAATAAGGTGGAATCTTGAACCTAAACTTCATCTTTTGCATTTCATAATCACATAAGAAAATTAGCCTTCCTCCTACTGAACTTAAGCAATAATCAAAAAATAACTTCCATCCCAAATTTCTTTCTCCATATAATAATCGTTTCACCCACATTATCCGCTGCGTTCTAACAAATATTTCAAAATTAATCATTTTTACTCCACCATAATTATAATTTTGATACATAATTTTTCTTTTTATACGATCCTTCCCTCCCCATATAAAATCAAACGATATTTTCTCCACTTCTATATAAACCCATAGGGGAACAACAAGGAGAGATGAAACATAATTCAACTTTGTTAATGCATACGTTTTCAATAAATGTATTTTACCCATAATAGTCAAATCCCGTTGTTTCCACCAACCTAGAAGCTTTTTAATTTTACTTAATATTTCTTTGTAATTTAAATCATCTTTTAATCTAAAATCGACCGAGAAATTAACACCTAAAATTTTTACTTCCTTAACAAATTGTCCAAATAAAGGCCCATCAGGTTTCCCATTTTCCTCACCCATATACATAAAATGTGTCTTTTCCTTATTAACTTTCAAACCACTTACTTTTTCAAATTCTTCAAATATATATTGCAACCTTCTTATGGAGTCTAAATCTTTCAAAAAAATCGTCATATCATCTGCATACAATACTTGTCTTATTTCATGCTCCCCAAAATGTATCCCTTTAATTATTTTGTCCCTCCTTACTTCATTTGCCAATAATTCTATTGCAACCAAAAACAAATAGGGCGACAATGGATCACCTTGTCTGACCCCCCTTTCTATATCAAAATAACCAGTGGAATAACCCCCATTCATAATACAACTACTTATATCATTATATAATATCTTCACCCAAGAACAAAACGAATCACCAAAACCAAACAATTTTAGCACTTTCAATAAATATTGATGGGATACAGAATCAAAAGCTTTTTCGAAATCTACCGCAATCAGAAACCCCTGTCCTTGCTCTAATGAATGTTTAGAATAAAATAATATATCCTCTATTAATCGAACCGCTTCCCCAATATTTCTGTCTTTTATATATCCCACCTGATCATAATGAATTATTTCATTTAAAACCTTTTTAATCCTAGTTGCTAAAACCTTCGATAATATTTTGTAGTCTACATTTAACAGTGTAATGGGTCTATAATTTTTAATCTGCTTCGCATCTTTTCCCTCTTTTTCTATCAATGTTATAGTCCCTTGTTTTTGAGATACCGTCAATTCCCCCCTTACAAATGTTTCATTCAATACTTCTACCAACAAATCCCCTAATAAGGGCCAAAATGTATCATAAAATTCCACCGTGAACCCATCATTTCCAGGGGATTTATTCCATTTCATTTCTTTCAAAACCTTAAAACACTCATCTTTCGTCATTTTACCTTCACATAATTCTTTATTCTGTTCACTTAACTTTAAAATATCATCAAAAAATAAACCATTATTTTGACCACTATCATTCCTCAAAGAATATAATTTTTCATAAAATGTCTTTATCTCTTTTAAAATGTCATTTTTATCCCTAGTAATTTCTCCATTTTCCTTATACATTTCTCTAATGACACTTTTCCTCTTATTTACTTTCAACAATTGTTCAAAATACTGAGTATTATTCTCCCCTTCTTCAAACCAAGCTGCTCTAGAACGAACTTTAATGCCCTGTCGAGAAAAATCATACAATTTATTCAACTTATCTTTTTTCAATTTAATACTATCAATAACATACCTAGATGCCCCGTTGACTAACTGATTTTCTAAATCCTTAATTTCAGTCTCCAACGTCTCTATTTCAAGTTTCCTTAATTTCGCCTTTTCACGTGAATATTTCATGGCGTATTCCCTCATTTTCATTTTCAAAAAATCCCAAAATACTAATTTATTCAAAATCCTAGGTCCCCATTCATTTTTCAATTCAAATATTATATCATGCATCCCCTCAACAAAATTTTTATCCATACATAAACTATTATTAAATTTCCAATACGATTTTCCAAAAACAAACTTATCCACTAAATGCTGAAATTGTAATTTAATGCCCGAATGGTCCGGTGTTATCGATACCAAAATTTCACACTTATTCACTAATTTTTCTAAACTACATGATATAAACCAATAATCTAAACGACTTTGGACTAAGGGCGACCTTTGTCTAAAAGTAAACTGTCTAACATTAGGATTCCTTTTCCTCCATATATCTTCTAAATCATATTTATTCAAAAAACTTTTTAATACCTCAATAAACCTAGATTTTAATACAATATTTGGCCCTTCATAATCCATGCCCCCCCACACACATACATACATACACGCACACACACGCAAACAAACACGCAACACTGTATGCATGTCTACGAGATGGTCATGATGGTATTCTTTTTTTTTGCAGAATTAAACAACGCACTTGCAGTTCCAAATTTGACGGTGTTTTGTTTTTATTATTAAGAAAAGACATGTTAACAAATTATTGACAGTAGTACTTTGTTTGCTTATACACTTTTAACAATTTTACAATTTCTAAAGATCTCTTTGTCAGGATATTTTTTCAATTGTTGTTAACACGGTAAATGTCAAATTATTGTAACTATCGTACTATTTCACTAACCAATTAGCATGGAGTATTAAAGCTGTTGCCATGGAAATTTCTTACAACGTACAATTGGCTATTTGCAACAATATACAAGGCCCCGTTTCACAAAACTTTTTCAATTGTTGTAAGTGCCTGATTATAGTAACACCTGCAATGCTACATGCTGATTAGTCCGCTGTCCGGACGGCCTACCTATAGCATCGATAACCCATAAAGCAGCCGATAGAGATTATATGGCATAATGGAACCGGTTTTTGGACAGAAGCACGAGTAATATAATCACAGCAGCAGCTGCTTGGTATAATAACACGCGTTGCAACTTCAAAACACGTCTATAATCTTGACTTCATGCTGATTTGTGGATGACCCACTAGTTAAAATAATTGGACATTTACAACAATTGGAAAAGTTTTAATTTGCCTTAAAGTTAAAGGGTGTCGATGCATTAGAGGGCGCTTATCAATATAGTCACGAAAGGATGCGCAATATTCCCGCTCCCTGCTAGATCGGTGCACATAAACCTCTATTTTCAAAACCGCCGATCATATTATCTATACAGGGTGTCTCAGAAAGAATGCATTCAATGCAACACCTACGATCATTCATTTCATCAACATCATCGACCAAATGTCATTGTTTTTTATTTGATTGGGTAGAACATTCTTTTTCCAACAAGATGATACCATAAGCATTGATTTTGGGTAAGGTGTTCGGATCCTAGGGCCATTTTTCTGAGGCAATGTCGTTTCCTAAATGTGCTACTTTTTTGTCTCCGGCGATCCTCTGAACACTGAGACATTCTCGCCCCATGGCCTCCCATAGACAGAAAAACCGCATGACTGCTCTCCCTTTGATAAGGAAGACAATGTGAGCCATACCGTATGGGGTACTTGATTATGCAACATTGTCTTCTTTATCAAAGGGAGAGCAGTCATGCGTTTCTTTTTCTATGGGAGGCCTTGGGGCGAGAATGTCCCAGTGTTCAGAGGATCGCTGGAGACGAAAAAGTAGAAATTTAGGAAACGACATTGACTCAGAAAAATGGCCCTAGGATCCAAACGCCTTACCCAAAATCAATGCTTATAGTATCATTTTGTTGGAAAAAGAATGTTATACCCAATCAAACAAAAAACAATGACATTTGGTCGATGATGTTGATAAAATTAACGATCCTAGGTGTTGCATTCTTTCTGAGACACCCTGTATACACTACTCACAACAAGTAAGTACCCCCTAGCAGTTTGTCATATATCTCAAAAAGTATTTCACTGATTTTTATCATTCAAACGGTAATGGATGCGCAATTTTCTTACGCACAATGTGAGTGGTAAATGGTTGCCATAGCGTTACGTTTTCATCATAAACAAAAATGAATTTTCTAAAACAAAGAGCCAAAAAAAAAGTTGCACTTTCAGTTTTATTTGGCATAGTGGGTACATGTTGTACACGAGTAAGCTTTTGAAAACTGGTTCCACTGTGAACAATGCAGCAGTAGTACTGAATTAGATAACAGATTAGTGAATTAGGCCAACTCCAATAAAGATGAAAACAGGACATGACTTCGGCCATTCTAATCCCCAGCAATTTCATATTGAAAGGCCTATTGTTTTAGAAAAAATGCATGCTTTTGAAAAATGGTGTCACTAAGAACAATGCAGCAGTAGTAGTGGATTACATAATATATTTGTATGTCGGGTAATCTTCAATAAAGATGTTTACTCGTATACAAAATGTACCCACTTTGCCAAATAAAACTGAAAGTGCAACTCTTTTTTTTTGGCACTTTGTTTTAGAAAATTCATTTTTTTGATGATAAAAATGTAACGCTATGGCAACCATTTACCACTCACATTGTGCGTAAGAAAATTGCGCATCCATTACCGTTTGAATGATCAAAATCGGTGAAATACTTTTTGAGATATATGAAAAAAAATGCTAGGGGGTACTTACTTGTTGTGAGTAGTGTATATATCATATTTCAATAGCGTGAGGGATTTTACCTTATACTGACGCGCTGGCAAGACGTGTTGTCAGTAGCAGGGGGCAACTGATGTCCTCCAACCCGTGCACTGAATATTATTTGGTTGTGATGTCCAGGATTTCATACTAATGAAAAGAAATCAAATGAAATTCATTTACCAAACAACAACATCGTTAACAAACATATACAAATCACAAAATAGTCAAAAGTAACAGAACTTTATAGTTGGTAAAAAAAACACACAAATAGCCAAGCAGTCAACTAGTCAACCGGGTTAACACCCTACGCACGGTAAATGATATTATTTCACCTAGCTGTATAGAAAATAAAAGCCTTTGTTAATATAAACTTATAGGTTCTTATCTAACGTAATGATCGACTGTTTATAGTATTTCAGCTGCTTCTGTCTATAAGTTCAGTTTCCATATTATCCAACTGCGGTTCAAAGTTGAGCTTTCTCGCAAGTCGCACCCTCAACTTCGTGGTTCCCCAGGCAAGAGCGTGGAAGACGAATATCGCGACGCACATGCCGATGACGGAACACGCCGCAACCACCGGGTTACCGCTATAGTCAAGGATGGGGTAGATCGGGTCGTGGTCCGTGGCCCAATAGATGAGCGTGAATGTGAGATACACCACGCCATAAGTTAAGGGGTAGATGATGTGAGCGAGTCGTAGAGGTGTAGCCGCGATGCACAGATCGAATAGGGTAAAAACAGCGGGAAGGAGATGACACGTGATGTTGTAGAACCAGTCGGGATAGCGTGGATCGAAGAGGGCGCCCCAGAAGATCACCAGCACGATCCACGTCCACGTCAGCACGATGTTATATAGCAGCCATTGAAACTTTAAATGTATGGAACATGCTGAAAAAATAATCACAAAGGGTGAACAGAATTCAAAGTAAACTTTTACCATGAAAGATTTATGATCATGTTGATTGAATGATTGGTTGATCGATCGATCGATCGATTGAATGATTGATTGGAATAAACGTTTGATTGATCGATCGATCGATTGACTGATTGATCGGATCAAATGATTGATTGATCGATCGATTGAATGATTGATTGATTGGTTGGTTGATTGATTGATTGATTGATTGGATTACACGATTGATTGATCGATCGATCGGTCGATCGATTGACTGATTGATTGGATCAAATGATTGATTGATTGATAGATTGATTGGTTAACTGATTAATTGATCGATTGATCGATCGGTCGATCGATTGACTGATTGATTGGATCAACTGATTGATTGATTTATTGATTGATTGAACGATTGATTGATCGATCGATCGGTCGATCGATTGACTGATTGATTGATTGATTGATTGATTGATTGATTGATTAATTAATTAATTAATTGATTGATTGATTGATTGATTGATTGATTGATTGATTGATTGATCGATCGACTGATTGACCGATTGATTGGATTATAATAGTTGATTGATTGATTGATTGAGTGATTGATAGATTACTTGATTACTAGATTGATTAATGATTGGTTAATATAAATATGAACATTTTCATTCAATGAACTACATGTATCTGACATAAGAACAAATTATATGCTGTATTATCAAAAGAAAATCTGTATTGTCCCTGATTGTCGGTTACCCCCGGTAGTCTGATTCACGTAAACGTGATCCATTAACTTAATCAGATTTTTTTTCCAAAAGTAATACTGTATTTGAGACATCAATCATAAATCAATGTCTTTACAAGATTCTCCTGCCAATGATATAGTATACAATAGTTGCGTAGAAAAAGAACACTGTTTATCGAGTGAAAAATGTATTTTCTTTCATTGACTTTTACCTTGATTGTAAACGGTTTATACCAATATATTGTTGAGACATGCATGCTTGTTCTTTACTTGTAATTCTTTTCCATGAACATAGAAACAAATCTGGATACAAATTCGAAATTTTAATTTACCTGTGGATGTTTTGCGAAGAGATAGATACAGGACAAGGTTGATGAGTGTCGCCAGATTGTACAGGTTGAACACGAGAAATGTCCATTCGGTCATGTAGATGTAACTCTTGATGCTCGTACAACATGTCCACAGGTAGATCTGATAGCCCAAGAAATAGCCGGTGACTACGGCGCGATACAACAAGAGAATCACCCCGGGCGGATTCCACTATGATAGAAAGAAAAGAACAAACGAAACTCAAAGTTGAGCTTTCTCGCAAGTCGCACCCTCAACTTCGTGGTTCCCCAGGCAAGAGCGTGGAAGACGAATATCGCGACACACATGCCGATGACGGAGCACGCCGCAACCACCGGGTTACCGCTATAGTCAAGGATGGAGTAGATCGGGTCGTGGTCCGTGGCCCAATAGATGAGCGTGAATGTGAGATACACCACGCCATAAGTTAAGGGGTAGATGATTTGGAACCTGTCTGTAATGGAAACCTGTATAAAGCGGCCAATTGTTTCTAGTATAAGAACTGTCTATAATGGTCACCTGCTCATAGCGGTAAATTTTTTAATTTCCATTTGGTGGTCATTATACACAGGTTTGACTGTAAACGATATTTTGGCACTTGTCTATAAAGGTCACTTGCAATATAGAAACAATTGTATTTTTTCCATTGAGTGGTCACTATACACAGGTTTTATTGGATTAAAGTTAGACTTCATAAGAATTTACAGAACCTGTCCATTAAGGTCGCCTGTTTATAGCGACCACTTCTTTTGTTTCCATTTGGTGGTCACTATACACAGGTTTTATTGTATTAGATCTTACAACATTTGTTACAAAACTAATCTTCTCTGCAAATTTCGCGCGAGCACTGCATGACGTAACTGTCCAGAGACTTGAACGCACGTCGTCGTGTGATATCGAAAAGGTAGAAAACAGCAGTCAACGTGCCTAGTCAACTCACTGGGACGACAGGTCAACAGCCCCCGTCTAAGCGATCGAAAACTGCCTGACATAATAACATCATGGGTAATATGACTGGATTTGGCGTTTTAGCAGAGAGACAAGGTTGCATAATCCTGAGTCATATCAACGTGCACAAGGCGTTCGCAAGATGGCACCACACGTCTGATTTACTAATCCGAGCTTCTGTACCTTTATAATGATGATACAAATACATCATAATGTTTTTTTAAATTCAAACATAGAAGAAACTGACTAGAAATATTTGAGTGATTAAAAGTGAGCAAAGAAAAATAGGCTTCGCCGGGAATCGAACCCGAGACCGCCGGATTGCTAGACCGGTGCTCAAACCATCAAGCCACGAAGACTTTGTATGGTGGGCGTTCCCATGAACGCTTTTTTTATGATAATGTGTGATTAATAAAGGATTTCCGGGGTTTTTTTTCCACCAAGTTGGCCCCCCCCAAAAAAAAAAATTCGTATTTTGTGCAATCGATTTCAACGATTTGTTCTCTCTACAGCAAGGTTGTGCAGTTCAAATTTGTTTCTTAGCATTTGAATAGATGCTAATAAAGTACATTCGAAATTATTTTGTTTTTCTCTCTCTGTTTCCTGTATTTCTCCTCCAGTATGGACTGTACTTGTTTTGTTTACCATGTCTGCTACATTTCTTCCTGCTGTAGAACATACTGTAGAGACTTAGCTCTTATCTTTATCTGTTGAGATAGTGCCCTCACAGTGTGTTCACAGTGTGAGTTGGCTTTCACACTGTGAACATGCTCGAACATTTAACACTGTGGTCCACACTGTGAAACACAGTGTGTTCACACTGTGTTGACACTGTGGATGAGTGTGTCCGGCAGGAATGAGCCTGAAGACGTGCTTTTGATCAACAATATACAGGTCATCGCGTAGAAAATCCACGGCCCTTAACGTAGAAGCTACGACTGTCGTGTGTTCACTGTACGGTCATAGATATTCTTCAGTGACATCAAATTTTAATGATATACACAGTAAAACAAAAAATGAAAATACATCTTGATATGTCAAAAATCTTACCTGACTTCTAGCAAAATCGTCATCATTCTCAGCGGACAGTAAAAAGTCCCGAGGTGAACATTTTCCGCAGCCGCGACAAATCACCATGTTACAAAACTGATATAAATAATCTACACGAAAATGTGATGTATAAATATTTGTATCAAGGGACCCGTATACAGGTATAAGACATCGGTTTTCTTACAATTCTGGGAGAAGTATGCCAATCCCCCGTTTCACTATAATGTTGTACTTGCTGATGTGTTTCTGATATTGAACGAACAAGCCAACCGCTAGCTCCTCTTGACTTATTAGCAATCTAATGACTATTTTAGTGATTACGCGCCATATTACGCGCCATATTACGGAACCTTTGCAATAGTACTGAGGCGAACATTTTGGTGTGTATATACAGTGTTTACTTTCGAGACGGCTGCGCCTGAAGTTATACGAGTTAATTAACCCATTGGCCATTGGGACCGTTTGCACCATGTAATAAACCTATATGGAATTTGCTATGTCACTGGATGTACGCAAGTTAATTGCGATCTCTTGGCCATGTAATCGTTATTTGCCTGATAAGAGAAGGTTTGGGGTTATTTAATTTACTTAACCGATTTTCCGGGACTAAACATCATACAGTCAAACACATATACTCATACATTACGGTCAGCTAGGCACTTGACCTCTGATCACGAGGTTCCGAGTTAAAAATAGAAAGAAAAAAAACACCCGGCATTCACATCCTTCCGCGATGTATTGGAATAAAATAATCCATATTGCTATCCTCTAGGGAACATGGGTATTTGGTCATAAGACAGCTCGAGCTATTATGCTACCCAGGGAGGTGATATCGATGGTGGCATGGTGCACATTGCACAATATCAACCAAACTCTTATTACCACGGGTAACTACCACTACCACTACCGTACCACTACCACCACTGGTCCACCACCACCACCGCCGCCACCACCACCACCACCACCACCACCACCACCACCCCCACTACCACCACCAATACCACCACCACCACCGCCATCACCACCGCCACCACCATCACCACCACCTCCAACAAAAAGAAATTAATACAAAAATAGAAAATTGCGAAGTTAAGCGTCCCGCCGGCAGATTGCAAATTCTGCATCTGAAACACTTGAAGTTCATCATCACGATCTCATATCGATAAACTTACATAATTACTACATTATAATGTCTTCATTGCCTTCTCTCAGTGTTTATGAATGTTTGATTATTTATATTTTTTACATCTTTATTTAAACACAGAATAAAAACTCGCTATCAACCGTCAGGCTGTCTGTCAGCAAGTCCGTAATGCACAAAATTACATTGAAAACAAATAACAAATAATATTATTTACAGAAAAATAAAATTACACTCCCAGTTAAGGTACGTTACAAAAAGTTAAATTATCTAGAAATAAAAGTGCAATGCATTGAAATGTACATGTAATGGAAGTATGGAAGATCAATGGATTAAACTGGTCTATTGGCATGATTAGGAAAATCTAGTTTCAAGCCTACATTTTGTGGAAGGTTATACAAAAATCGCGATGCTAAATAAATGTTCATTAATATCATAATTTATTATTCTCTCATTGCAGAAGGATTGAGTACTCGTGTTAGTTCGAATTGTTCTTCCTTTTCGCTCCTATGTATACACAGGCTGATAAACTTTGAAATCATGGACTTTGAACCATTTTAAACACAAATGGCTTGGATGTGTGATCGGACAAACACAGACTTGATAACATATTATTGTCAGAATAAGAAAAATACGAATATAATTTGTATACCGTACATTTTATTAGTACAGGGCCATGCAACCAGTGTCTCATTCAGCATGTTCAGTAAGCATGGCAAGCGAAAACATAATTTCCTCATAATGATTCTGCACAAATACAAATATAATATTTCCCCATATACTATTTTATGGGTTTTACACAAGTCACTATATTTAAGGGGCATCTTGTAGCTACAACGGTTATTCATGACATAATTATAAAGGAATATTATAGTTTTGGTCAAACAGAATTTTAGTAATTCAAACTTGCAAAATGAATTATAAACCAACAGTTATAGTTCAATGATGCTCGAATGGAAGTACAACATTATACGCGGTTAAGTTACACGACTGTTTTCATTTAAAAAGCAGCCGTTAACACAAGAGGGCACCCTCCAGACACCTGAAGTTTCAACCATTTAAAAAATATAATTTGTCAATAGAGAGATCATCAAAAACAATTTTAAAACCATTTGTGTAGATTTTCAAAAATGTGTAGCATTTAAAAAATATATTTTAATTATTTAATAAAAGTTGGTCCCCCACATTTATTCCAATCTGATATACATGTACTTATGGATATTTTAGCTGTTTCTGAATCGATTTCAATCAATAAAGTTGATTGTGTTATTAAAAGTGTGTGCTCTTTCAAATTTTACGCTTAGTTTTTCATTACCTCACAAATGGATTATTTCTTGAAACGCCCTGTATATACAAAAACTGAACTATCCCTTTAATCAAAAATATAACTAAATAAATACTGAACGTATATCATGTATATAGATATGGCCGCGAAGGATACAGAGTAAATGAAAAGGGGAAGAGAATAATGGGAACAACATTATAATAAGAATGCAGAGGCATACCGTATACATGTATATCGGCCCGGGGGCACGGGGCTACCTATAATAAATTGAGGACAAAAGATAGTACAAAACATCAGACTACTGAACATTCTTTCACCACCCCCATCAGTCATGCCACGTTGGGAACACTCTAAGTCAATGATATATTCAGTAGTTATATGTGATAATAGCCAATGCTCAATAGCTGGAGGCAACAATGGAAATATGATACGTGGGATATTGCAGTAAAACCTAACAAAAAACAATTATGATATATGAATTATGATTTTTAATTCAAACATATAAGGAAACTGACCAGAAATATATAATGTGATTGAAAAAGAGCAGAATCCCATTTTACTTTGCTCTTTTTCAATTATGATTTTTTTATAAAATGCAACTCGCAGCTCTTTCATCCATTGTTTTAATTCTTCTCGTTGCTATCATTATTATTATTTCGCAAGGTAACTCATGATAAGCGTAAATAAGAAGCTGTCATGAATAGAATTGGGGAACATTAATGTCATTCCCTTGTCTATAGAGTGGATGCATTGTGGCACAATCTGATATGTGCTTGACTTCATACCGTATAATCATGAGGTCCCGAGCTCGTAACCATGGTAATGTTAATAGATAAATGCTCTTGCAGTGTCATCCTTCAGCAGGAAATCACTTCAAATTCACATTGCTGCTCTCTAACCATGAGAATAAATATAGGGTACTTGGTCGGGTGTTAAATTGGTCTGTAATATCGGGCTAATATGATCCCCGGGGAGTTCAGATGGTGAGCAATATATTATAGTAGTTCAGTTTAGTTTCAGTTTAGTCTATTTCATTTCCAACAAAAAATGTATGTGGGTTTGAACTGTAACGTAGTTCACATAGGGAGAGGGTCTCTAGAAATTATATTCATTATAATTATCATTATTATTATGATTATTATTATGATTATAATTATGATTATTATTATGATTATTATTATTATTATTTGAATTATTATCATTATTAGTATTATCATTATTATTAATATTAATACTATTATTATTATTATTATTATTATTATTATTATTATTATATATTTTTTTTCATTTAAAAAAATTAGTATTGTTATTATTATTATTAGTAGTAGTAGTATATAGTAGAGTATTAGTAGTGTTTTTTTTTAAATTATAAGTATTATTGTTACTACAACTATATTACTACCTACCTAGACCTACTACTACCTACCTACCTACCTACTCACCTACCTATCACCTACTACTACTACCTCACCTAACTTCTACCTACAACACCTACTACTCACCTACTCACCTACTACTACTCACCTACCTACCAACACCTACCTACTACTACTCACCTACATACTTACTACTACTACTACCTACTACTACTACTACTACTTACTATACTTCTTACCTATTACCTAATACCTACCTACTACTACTATACTACTACTCACTCACCTTACTACTATCTACTACTACTACCTACTACTACTACTCCCTACTACTACCTACTACCCACTACACTACATACCTACTACCACTCCTACCTCACCACCTATCATACTACTGTACTACCTACTACTACTACTACCTACCTCTACCTACTACCTACTACTCCACTACTACAACTCACCTACTTACTACACCTACTACTACTACAACTACCTACTACATACTACTACTACCTACTACTACTACTACTACAACCTTCTACTATATCTCTACCTACTCCTACTACTACTACTATTCCTACTAACTACTCTACTATACCTACTACCTACTACTACATATACTACTACTACTACTACTACTACTACTACTAATAACTACTCATACCTACTACCTACTACCACTAACCACCTACCACCTACCTACCTCACCCCTACATCACCTACCACCTACTACTACTATACTCCCTACCTACCTAACTACCTACTACTACTACTACTACTACTACAACCTACCTCCTACTCACCTACTCTACTACCATATACTACTCACCTAACTCCTACTACCTACTACTACAACTACTACTACTACTACCTCACTAACTACTATACTACACTCCTACTACCTACTACTACCTACTACTACTACTACTACTACTACTACTACTACTACTATACTACTACTACTACTACTACTACCACTACTACTACTACTACTACTACTACTACTACTACTACTACTACTATTACTACTACTACTACTACTTCTACTACTACTACTACTACTACTACTACTACTTCTACTACTACTACTACTACTACTACTACTACTACTATTACTACTACTACTACTACTTCTACTACTACTACTACTACTACTACTACTACTACTACTACTACTACTACTACTACTGCTGCTACTACTACTACTACTACTGCTACTACTACTACTACTACTACTACCACTACTACTACTACTACTACTACTACTACTACTACTACTACTACTACTACTACTACTACTACTACTACTAATACTACTACTACAACTACTACTACTACTACTACTACTACTACTACTACTACTAATACTACTACTACTACTACTACTACTACTACTACTACATCCAGTGGCGGATCTACGGGGGGGGGGGGGGGGGGGTTAGGG
>JBAMJV010006103.1:40000-106119 GCA_037951105.1 Echinarachnius parma
TTTTATCATCTACCGCCCACTGATTTTGGCTATACTAAAAACAATATCATTACTGATAGCTTTTCATTCAATCATAATTATCGCCACAATTATGGAGATATTAATAATTAGTGGCCAAGCGCGACGCCGTTGTATGTAGAGTAATCGCTTGCGCTCTGAGTCTTTTCAATATGCGTGATTGCCTAATCGAACAGTTTTCCCTTGATCGGGATTTAGAGCGCAACGCCACAGACATTGGAGACTTGGCAGATTTACGAACGAAATATTTGAAGTTATGTATTTAAATTATATACAAAATAACAAAAGGTTATTCTGGTATTATTCCGGATTGGGTGGGTAGATGCACCCGGGAGGGTGGGGCGTTACGTAAGCCGCCTTCACTGGCCCGGTGAAGCCGTTGAGGGCGACGTACTCTTTGACTTCGTCGTCGTAGAGGGCGAAGAACTCGTTGACGTTCCTGGCGAGCACATAGAGCTGGCGCGCGTCCTGTCCGTCCGTAACCATACTGTACTGGTATTTACCCTCCACGGTCGGCCCGAGTTTGAACACCCAGTCTGCAAACAAAAGACAATGAAACAGAAACAAAAAAATACGTATAACGAAACAAAATGTAATCAACGAGGTCCATTTTCTCAACTATGCATTTTATGTTACAAACAACAAAAACAACAACAGACTTAAAGGGACTGTGTCGAGAAATTTAAACAGAGACTTTACATTTGTATCTACATGTATTTGAAAACAAAAAATAACAATGTCAAACAAAAGGAAACTGACCAGAAATATATCATATTTAGATTCTAGGGGAAACTCTATTTTCTTTATTCGTCAGTTATAAAAAAAATTAAAAAAATTATGATTATGATTTGTATCAGTGACGTAAATGTATACAACCGTTTAAATAAAACAAAACAAACAATTTAAACCGTATTTTCGACAATCCATTCACACCCAGCACGATGAATCAGACAGTTTGCAACAAGTTACGGTGGATGTGTCTAGAAAGGACATTAATTTTGTGTGATCATGTTGTACCATCATAATTATCATCGAGATACTGTCAAACTTGCGAATAGCGAACATCCAAGGGAAACAAGAAAAAATGCCAGTTTATAGACAGGTTGCAAAACTTAGATTTTCTCTGCAAGATAGGGCCCATTGCAGAAAGAGATACAATCGATTGTAAGTTACAATTGTAAGTAAGAACAAATTGCGCATTTCAACCAATCAGACTTACGTATCACATACATGATATGACTTACAATTAATTGCAACGTTACAAACGATTGTATCGGGGCCTTGGTTGGCTGTTATAGACAGGTGGCCACTAAGACAGGTGTAACTGAACTTACAATCTCCCGCCACGGGCACTCCCTCCAGCACTACTTTCAGCCTGCCGGGAGTAGCAACATCCGGGATATAGGCATATCCGGGTAACCCATCGGTGAAGCCCCCCTCGAAGTTGTAGTTGGCGTTGTATACTGTTACATAGGTCGCATTCACCAACACGTCTGTAATATTAAAGGGAATATAAATCAATAAACATGATATGATTTTGTATGGGTAAAAAGATCCTTTTCATTAGGAAAATAAAGTTTACTAATTATAAATATTAAACAAAATAATTTTAAAGACCAGCCTGTCATGTCTGCTGCCCGCCTGTAACTTCGAATTTAAAATAATTTGTTAGCTAATTATGTCTTATTCAGCGCATCATTTCGTTTTTCGACGTTCAGACGGATGTACTCCATTCCAGCCACGAGCGTCGTAGGCGCACGCAGTGGTTTTACTCTTCTCAAACTAACACTTAAAGGGATAGTTGAGTTTTGGTATAGAGGGCGCTACACAAAATATTTTTCTTAAAATGAAAAACTGAGTGTCAAATTCGAAAGAGCATACAATTTTAATGACAAAATAAACTTTTTTGGATCAAAATCGGTTCAGAAATGGCTGAAATATCCATAAACATAACCATTTGTAATCAATGTGGGGCCCCACACTTATTCGATAATTTTGAACCAGCCGTTATTTTTTTTTAATGCTTCCTCTCTTCAAAAATTTGCAAAAGAGGTTTTTAAATAGTTGTTGATTATCTCTCTATCTAATCACTATTTCAACAAAACATCACATGCACAATATTTTATTTAGAATGGTTGAAACCGATGAGTGTTTAGAGAGCGCCCTCTTGAGTTTAACGGCTTTTTAAAAATGATAACACGCTCTTTACTAAGTCATTTGTAATTTTAAATTCCTTTCGAGTTATAACTATTAGTTTGTAATATAATGGTGCAGATTTTGGTTACTAAAATTCAGTTTGACCAAAATTGTACTTTACCAGAACTCAACTATCCCTTCAACATGTTTAATGGTATTTTCTTTCATAAAAGACAATAAGCTCGCAACATTTTGGTTTGCAAATGGAAGACAGTATCTTTAAAATACAGGCACAGGCCTACTTACAATCTGCAGTACCACAGTCCGGCACCGGGACACCAGTGAAGAAGTCAGATACGGCGTTGGAATAGACCTATAAAATGCATGCAAATTGTGTTCTTTTAGAATTATAATTGTAATATAATGCAGACGAGTACCACGGCTTTTAAAAATACTGATTCGGGGCACGCCACATGGTAAGGATTGCAAAATTCCCTCTTTTTTTTGCGTTTGTTTTCACTGCTTTTACCACCTTGTCCTTTTTACTGTTTTATGAAATTATGGGGGAGGGTGGGGGGGGGGGGTGTGGGTGTGCCCCAATGGCCTCGGTTACGTCACTAATGTGATGTAAGGAAATTATGACTATACTACTAAAAATTAATCTGATGTTGCCCGCTAGATGCTGCCGTTCCCGTAGAGTTGATAATTAATGGATTAGATTTAGTAATGCCCCCATACAACGGCATTTTTTCAATTGCCGTTCTGACCAAGTTCATAACTATTTACATAATAAATTGTTCTTATCGCTTATACATATTAATGATATTGATTTTAACGTAATTTTGAATTCACCTGTCCAAGCTATACGTATTTCGCTGATCTTCACTTTTTGTTAATTGTCCCCATGAAAATTATGCTCTTCAACTCTAAAAGTAAGGTATATACAGTACGTCTCATAATTTATTTTCTCTCTGTGCATCTCTCAAAACGATGATATAAATTTGAAAACAACATTCCTTTCAGGGCGTGTGTTTTGGAATTTCGCACACATGCAGGACTGTTTAGTTATAGACTTTTCAAAGTGTGTACCTATTGACAACTCTCCAATAATCAGGTACAATTAATGTCGACTGGAACTCATTAAACAAATAAATATGTTTAAACAACTATTTTGCGTGGTCTGAGAAGGCAAAACGTTAAAAAGGTACTTATTTGATCCGTACTTATATTTCATTCCAACATATTTAACCATGTTAACTGAGGCTTAGTCTACGCGTCTTACCTGATACCATCTACCAACATACGCCTCCGGGACCAACTCGGGCACGGTGTGCATGGCATCTCCGCAAAAAGCAGCGGCTGCCAAGAGCAGGAGATACGTTAACACGGCCGCCATATTTCTCTCTTAAAATTCCTTCTTAAAACCTTTTTTTGGTTGACCTCCAGCTAACTGGCTAATGAGCTTATGAAAATACATGAGATACAATTACGTATAATTAGATGTGGTTCAGATATGATGGTGTGTTTCGTCGTTACGTAGGTCTATGTATATTCTGTAATCGGGACATTGTTTATTTAATTAGTTAATATAGACTTTGCTAATTAGTTAATCCTGTTGTATTGGTCCAAGGCTGTGATGTGGAGAAGTATTCCTATCAAAAGCGATTTATTTAGTAGACAAGTCTGCATGGTAGAGGAAGTTGAACGAAAAATAATATATATATAATTTCGTATGCATCACATGTACGATGTTTCGCTAGCACTAATATCGATTTTTTATTTACTTTTTTTTAATTAATTAATTTATTTTATGTTATTTTTATTTATTTTATTTATTTATTCTATTTATTTATTATTATTATTATTATTATTTTTTTTTTGGGGGGGGGGGGGGGGGAGGACCTGGATGGGAACGTGGTTCCCTAGCACTGTGTGTGATTTATAATGGCGACTGGCTGGAATACTCCTTATTGAGTGAAAGTTTGCACTTGGTGTGCAGGAGTGATTGCAGTGTGTATCCGTTGACCGGGGTATCAATGATGGCGGTTAGTAAGCAAATAATTACCGTTGGTGAAGGTGATGAGACAAACTATCACTTCCGAGGCGATATGGATGTAGCTATCTTTCCGAAGCGAAGCTGAGGAAAGATAGCGTATACATTCAGATCGCCGAGGAAGTGATAGTTTGCCATCGCCTGAAACCAAAAGGTGATTATTTGCTTTATATTCCACATCAATTATTTTGATCACAAACGACCTATAACTTACACAAAGGGCTAACAAGTTTGGAATATTGAGCAATTGATCGAGTCTTTTATTTTAATTTCGTCAATCCTGCACATGAACAAGATTTATGATTAATAGTCAAAGACGCTTATACCATTGTCTATTAAGCGTAGCCGCGCGCAAACGTTGCGCATCAGTGCGCAACCTTTCTGCGCACTAACGCGCGCACGCGTATACTTGCGCGGGAACAATTGAATATCTACACAGTGCAACGCACTTTTGCCGACTATCTAGTGAGTGCAACGCACTTTCACCCAAAATATCTACACAGTGTAACGAACTTTTCTTCTCCCATCAATGATGGGCGAAACTATATTTCATCACGTGATTAACTTTTGACCAATCGTAGAGCAGGATTCTTAGTATGTGGAATATAAAGGTTTTTATCGCAAGTTGCGCTCTATAAATAATGATTATTATATTTTGTTTTAGTATCGATCTTTAGTAATACTCGTCTCTCTTGAATCGATGCTGGAATATATTTTAGTGTTTAGTGAAACACCTCAGCACTCACTGTAGTCAAGGGCCCTGTTGCAGAAAGAGATACAATCGATTGTAAGTTACAATTAACTGTAAGTCAGATCATGTGTTCTGAATGCGCGAATCTGATTGGTTGAAACGAGCAAAGTTTCTGACTTACAATCAATTGTAACTTAGAATCGATTGTATCTCTTTCTGCAACGGGACCCTGATGAGTTAAATCAAGCAATGTGTGCAAATGAACTCAAATATTCGTGCATATAAATACGATTTAATAATTATTTCAACAACAAAAAAAAAATCACAAACTGTATTCATTTTAACACAACAACATATCAAAATAAATGGTACACAATAAAACATCAACGATTAAACGGGATAACGAAGTTCAAGCAAACATGTTTTTTTTATCAGTATAATTCACTATACTAACAAGACTAATGTATTGATCACATACACGAATATGGTAATGAACCTAAACATGATTTATATAAGAATATTTCACTACCAATAAAACTTATGTACAATGTTCTGTCTAACATTGTTCCGAAAATGACGCACATTGACTACGCTATCAACTGTTTATATTGGTGAATCAAATTGTATATTATTCATATAAAGTGTCATAAAGTGTTTAAGATTTAATTTAAACGCGATCGAAGTATTTATATAGTTTGAAATATAGAGCTATCTCACATGACTGTGACCACTTTGAGAACTGCCCTCTGAACACGACAGCGCTTTGACTTGAAGACAAGGATGAACCTTTTTACTCAGAATGTTTACTTGTTATTAAATATATAACTAAAAATAATGTAGATAACAAAATAAATGATCGACATAATCATTACACATGCATATTGATACAACCATGCCGATATTATGGTTATGACGGTGTTGGAAAAAGCATACTGTACTGTAATTTTAATTTTTCAAGATTATACCAAGCGTGGGGATGCTAAACGGCGGGTCGTCATATAGTTTGCGTACACCTTGTCTCAGCGTACATTGCGCACGTTCGCAAGATGGCACCACGCATCATTCTAGTAAATTTACGAATCCAACTAAGCGTTATGGTAATACTACATAATAAATAGTCAATTAACGATTAATAAAACTTCTTAATCTGTTGGCGGGTATACACAATCGTTGCCGTGGTAGATCATGTATGGCTCCTTGCGTGGCCCGGTGAAGCCGTGCAGCGGAAGATACTCCATGACCTCTTTGTCGTAGAGAGCAGCAAACTCTTCCGGGTCACGGGCGAGCACGAAGAGCTGACGAGCGGCCTCACCGTCCGTGATCAGACTGTACTGGTACTGGCCCTCGATAATGGGACCCAGCTTGAAGATCCAATCTATAAGATACATAAAAAAAGAAAGAAAAAAAGAACAAGAGCTTTGAGGGTTTATTTTGAAGAAAAAAAAGCATTCATACTAATCATAATACATGTGATTTACAACAGGAAGAAACACAGTAATACAAAAGCACAAAATAAGCAAAACAAAATGGGGATAAAATGTTGACTTTAAAAATATGTTATGAATTCTCAATTTCTTACATGCTACATAATAATTATTATATTTTTCATTTTATTTTGTCCAAATGTTTTCCTTGCAAAATGCGCTCCTCCACTTTACTTCTTCATTAAAAAGCATTTAGGTTAAAGGTGCTATGTTATCAACTTTAACGGTCGGTGCACAGAGCAGCGTCCCGATGACGTCAGAGCAAGATGAGCAAGATTGACACAAAACAAGGGAGGAGTGTGCACTGCTGCAGCAGCTACCTATAATACGCATTGGTCGCAGGGTTGCATAATGGCCCACGAACGTGATGTAAAGGAAGTTAAAATTGTTAACTTACAGTCGCCCTCAACCGGGACACCGTCCAAGACTACTTTGAGTTTGCCGGGCGAGCTAACATCCGGGATATAGGCGTAGCCACCGATGTCGTCCGTGAACTCCCCTTCGAACCGCCAGTTAGCATTGTACACAGTCACGTAGGTTGCGTTCACCAAACCGTCTGGAGATCATAATTATGATAATAAGAATTATACAATTGTTACGATGGTTGTTGTGGTGGTGGTGGTGGTGGTGTTGGTATTGATGGTGGTATTGGAGGTGGTGGTGGTGGTGGTGGTGGCGGTGGTGATGATAATGCTAATGACGATAATGATGATGATGATGATGATTTATTTATTTATTTATTTATTTATTTTCCGAAACACAAGTAAAAACAGTAAAGACAAAAGATTCGGAGGGATGGCCCATTCAGTGCCGTCTATGCAGACATTGCTGTTCTACCATGGGGTCCCTTAACAACAATATACTAACAATAATTAACAGCAATTTACAATAATTAACAGTAATTAACAATATGATCAAAAATAAATTTCAACAAACAATTAACCATTAACAGCAATTAACAATAACCCTGATAGCAGACACTGGTAAAAATTACGTCAAATTTACGTCATTTTACGTCGGGTACGTCGTCTTAACGACGTCTTAAATTAACGTCAAAAAGTGAAGATTTTGCACCCGCGTTTACCGTGATATCGACGTCATATTTTGACGTGATATTGACGTATTTTTTTCCGAAAAGGCGTCTTTATGACGTCTTTAAGTCGTCAATTTGTACCATTAATTACGTTATTAAGACGACATAAAGACGTCGTATTGGTCAAAATAAGACGTGATTTTTACGTCTGGATTTGACGTGATTTTCACCTTGTGTACGTCATCTTTAAGACGTCGTAAATTAACGTCAAAAAGTGAAGATTTTGCACCCGCGTTTACCGTGATATCGACGTTATATTTTGACGTGATATTGACGTATTTTTTTCCGATAAGGCGTCTTTATGACGTCTTTAAGTCGTCTATTTGTACCATTAATTACGTTATTAAGACGACATAAAGACGTCTTATTGGTCAATATAAGACGTGATTTTTACGTATTGATTTGACGTGATTTTCAAGTCGTGTACGTCGTCTTAAAGACGTCATAAATTCACGTCAAAAAATGAAGATTTTGCACCCGCGTTTCACGACATATAGACGTCATATTTTGACGTGCTAACGACGTCTTTTTATGACGAAAAAACGTCGTATTGACGTCATATTTTGAAGCGATTTTTACATTATTAATAATTAAAAAATTGAGATGGTTATGTCTTGTAGTATATTCCACAGTCGACAGTTTTATAACATGTAACACATAATCCTATCCTATTCCTAAATCCTAAACCTATCCTATCCTATAACCTACGTCTAACACCTTACTGATCAGTTGTCGTATAGGTTCCGTATATATATCCCGCTTCTTAGTATGTGAGATTTAAATGGTTAGTATTGACTGTTTAGTATTTCAAAGAGTTGATGCCTAAATAATTAATTTGCAAATCATGTTGAAAATATTAAAAACAGGTTGGTATTTATATTAGTTTTAATATCTGCAAAAACAAGATCATAATAACAATGTTTTCAATGTAAATAGTTATACAAATTGGAATTGTACTTTGCACTCTAATGCGATTGTTTATAATCGATCATGAATGAATCCTGTATCCATTAGACCTGAAGACGTTAATCATAAGTCCTACTGTATTTTCTTTTGTTATTCATGTTCTAAAAGGTTTCTTTAGAAAATTTAGCAATATTACCACCTTGGGATCATTGGGTTATTTCCACTTTGATACTATCGTTTATAATCGATGATGAATTATTCCTGTAGGCGATAATAGGTTGTAGACAGTCCAATATTTGTTTGTTTTTTCTCATGTGCTTAAAGGTTTCTTTAGATAATTTAGCAATGTTACCTTGGCAACATTGAAAATTTGTTGTAGAATTAGCATTATACAGATAATCAGCTAAATTGCATATTTGTTTTATTAGGTCAGAGGCAGGCGCGCCGGAAGCAGTTTTGGATTGGGGGGGAGGGGGGGGGGCAAAACCCCAAGGGGGCTCACAATTTTGGTGTGTATAGGGGCTCATGCCCAACCACACTCTGGGTTGCCAAGTTTGAGCCAGAGGTGAGAGTGAGACATTGCGAGGGAGCGAAGCGACTGAGCGGGGGGAGGGTGTGGGAGGGGGGTGTCCCCCCTCCCACGGTAGGGAGTTTTTGCATTTTTGGACTTGAAATTGTGCAATCTGATGCATACCTAGATAGGAAATTCGGCTGTATTTGGGAAAGCGTGATATGATTTGATCGACCAGAAAGTTTTAATATATTTTTCACGTAAAAAACAAATAATTGACACACTAATAAATATGTACCCCAAAACACACACACACAACACAACATAAACCATAATTATGCAACATTATGTATGATCCAACAACACACTGCCAATAATGAGTCCCGATGGAGCGAAGCGCCTGAGGGCTGGGGCAGGGAGGGAGGGGGAGGGTTTGGGAGGGGGTATCCCCCTCCCACGGTAAGAAAGATTTTGCATTTATGAATTTGAAATTCATGGTGTATACCTAGATAGGAAATTCGGGCTTAAGATTAACTGCATCTGGGAAAGCGTGTTATGATTTGATATATTTTTCACGAAGAAAGCAAATAATTGACGCACTAATAAATATGCACCACTCCCACATAAATATTGTATTAGGTGTCATACACAGTTCCAACATAAACCATATATGGCTTATGTATGATCCAACAACATGGCCTACAGCCAATAATGAATCCCTGATAGCAAACACTGGTAAAAATGACGTCAAATTTACGTCGTTTTTCGTCGTGCACGTCGTCTTAAAGACGTCTTAAATTCACGTCAAAAAGTGAAGATTTTGCACCCGCGTTTACCGTCATATAGACGTCATATTTTGACGTGAAAATGACGTATTTTTTTCAGAAAAGGCGTCTTTACGACGTCTTGAAGACGTCAATTTGTACCATAAATTACGCCGTTTAGACGACATAAAGACGTCTTATTGGTCAATATAAGACGTGATTTTTACGTCTGGATTTGACGTCATTTCCACCTTATGTACGTCGTCTTTAAGACGTCGTAAATTCACGTCAAAAAGTGAAGATTTTGCACCCGCGTTTACCGTCATATAGACGTCATATTTTGACGTGATAATGACGTATTTTCCCCCGAAAAGGCGTCTTTACAACGTCTTTAAGACGTCAATTTGTACCATAAATTACGCCATTTAGACGACATAAAGACGTCTTATTGGTCAATATAAGACGTGATTTTTACGTCTGGATTTGACGTGATTTTCACCTTGTGTACGTCGTCTTTAAGACGTCGTAAATTCACGTCAAAAAGTGAAGATTTTGCACCCGCGTTTACCGTGATATAGACGTCATATTTTGACGTGATAATGACGTATTTTTATCCGAAAAGGCGTCTTTATGACGTGTTTAAGTCGTCAATTTGTTCCATTAATTACGTTATTAAGACGACATAAAGACGTCTTATTGGTCAATATAAGACGTGATTTTTACGTATTGATTTGACGTGATTTTCACGTCGTGTACGTCGTCTTAAAGACGTCATAAATTCACGTCAAAAAGTGAAGATTTTGCACCCGCGTTTACCGTGATATAGACGTCATATTTTGATGTGATAATGACGTATCTTTTTCCGAAAAGGCGTCTTTACGACGTCTTGAAGACGTCAATTTGTACCATAAATTACGCCATTTAGACAACATAAAGACGTCTTATTGGTCAATAGAAGACGCGATTTTTACGTCTGGATTTGACGTCATTTCCACCTTGTGTACGTCGTCTTTAAGACGTCGTAAATTCACGTCAAAAAGTGAAGATTTTGCACCCGCGTTTACCGTCATATAGACGGTATATAGGTATAGACGGTCATATTTTGACGTGATAATGACGTATCTTTTTCCGAAAAGGCGTCTTGAAGACATCTTGAAGACGTCAATTTGTACCATAAATTACGCCATTTAGACGACATAAAGACGTCTTATTGACGTCATTAAAAGGTCGTCCATACGCCAAAAATAATTGTTTAAATGTCTTTGAAAGACGTCATAATCACGTTGTAATAACGTCGTCTATACGACAAAAAATAATTGGAAAAAATGTTTTTTAAAAGACGTCACAATGACGTAATGAGGTCGTTCATACGACAAAAAATGATGGCAAAAACTAGTCTTGTAAAGACGTCATAATGACGTCTTAATATTGTCGTGCGTACGACACAAACCTTAATGGCAAAAATGGTCCTTTCAAAGACATTATAAAGACGTCATTATAAAGCCTTTTATACTACAAAATAAATACTTAAAAATTATCTTTTAATGACGTGATAATGACGTCGTTTTTACATTCTTAATATGACGAAAAAGCATTGGAAAAATGGTCTTTGAAAGACGTCACAATGACGTTGTAAAAAGGTCGTCCATACGACATTAAATGATGGCAAAAACTAGTCTTGAAAACACATCATAATGACGTCATATTAACGTCGTCGTACGACACTAACCATAATGGCAAAAATAGTCTTTAAAAGACATCATGAAGACGTCAATTTTAAGACTTTTTTATGACAAAATACATAGTGATAAAAATGTTCTTTGAAAGACGTCAACATGACGTAGTAAAAAGTTCGTCCATACGACAAAAAATGATGGCAAAAAAACTAGTCTTGAAAAGACTTCAAAATGACGTCGTAAAGTGGTCGTCCATACGACAAAAAATGATGGCAAACAATAGTCTTGAAAAGACGTCAAAATGACGTCTTAATAATGTTGTCCGTAGGACACAAACCTTAATTGCAAAAATGGACTTTCAAAGACATCATAAAGACGTCGTTATAACGTATTTTATACTACAAAATAAATACTTAAAAATAATCTTTTAATGACGTGATAATGACGTCGTTTTTACATCCTTAATATGACGAAAAAGCATTGGAAAAAATGGTCTTTGAAAGACGTCACAATGACGTTGTAAAAAGGTCGTCCATACGACAATAAATGATGGCAAAAACTAGTCTTGAAATCACATCATAATGACGTCGTATTAACGTCGTCGTACAACACAAACCATAATGGCAAAAATAGTCTTTAAAAGACATCATCAAGACGTCAATTTTTAGACGTTTTTATGACAAAATAAATAGTGAAAAAAAATGGTCTTTGAAAGACGTCAAAATGACGTAGTAAAAAGGTCGTCCATACGACAAAAAATGATGGCAAAAAAATAGTCTTGAAAAGACTTCAAAATGACGTCGTAAAGTGGTCGTCCATACGACAAAAAATGATGGCAAAATAGTCTTTCAAAGACATCATAAAGACGTCGTTGTTACGTCTTCTATACGACAAAAATAAATACTGAAAAAGTGATCTTTAAATGACGTAATATTAACGTAATTTTTACGTCCTTCCATACGACAAAAAACAATTTGAATATGGTCTTTGAAATACGTCACATTAACGTCGTAAAAAGGGCGTCCATACGACAAAAAATGATGGCAAAAAATTGGTCTTGAAAAGACGTCAAACTTACGTCTTTATAGCGTTATTGATACGACATAAACCCGTATGGCAAAAATGGTCTTTAAACGACATTATAAAGACGTCGTTATCATGTCTTCTATACGACAATAATACATTCTTTAAAATGGTCTTTGAACGACGTTATAATGACATCGTTTTTACGTCTTTCCTACGACAAAAATAAATAGTGGAAAAATGGTCGTTTAAAGATGTTATAATGACGTCAATTTTACGTCTTTTATTCGACATAAGTCATCATGACAAAAATGGTCTTTAAAATACGTCATAATGACGTCGTATTCTGATCGTTTGTACGACATATGACGTGTTTACCAGTTTACGACCAAATTAAGACGTCATAAAGACGTCAGTCTGCTATCAGGGAACTAACAATGAATTTCAACAATTATTATGATTACAAGCTACAACTACGAGTGCAGCCTACATTCTGTACTACTGAATCAATTTCCATCGAAGAGGATTAAACGAAACTTGGTATAAAAGAATGCAATTTCTTATTAAATACAAAAATACTTGGCGAGGATTTTATTACAGAGGGAAGAATATTATATTCATGCGCGCCTCTATAAAGAAATGTGCGTTTAAGAATTCTGTTTTTGGTTTTGGTAAAAATAAATTTCCATTTGATCTTAGAGAATAACTATAAGCACAAAATTGAAAGGATCTTTTTAAATAAAGCGGAGTTAACTCATGTGTTGCCTTATATACCATTGAGTTTAAATGAGAACTTCGCCTTGCTGCTAATGATTTTAAACCAACTCGATCATGCAACTCTATAATTGACATATGTCTGTAAGGGCTAACCCCTAACATAATTCGGCAAGCTCTGTTTTGGAGCTTCTGCAATAAATCAGTGTGTTTAGCACAGGCAGTTCCATATACCAAGTCTCCATAATCAAATATTGGGAGAATCATTGCATTATACACAATTTTCAAGTTAAGAACATTAATATTATATCGTAAACGAGATAGAAGACCTATCAATTTACTAATTCGAATACAAATATTTTCAATGTGCAAATTCCACTTTAAGTTTGAATCAAGTATCATACCAAGGTACTTTGTAGACTGTACATATTGTATTTCCTTGTCATTTAATTTTAAGTTTAAATGATTACATTTATGTAATCAAATATGATGATGAAGAAGATACTGATACTACTGCAATATATTATGTTTTACTCTTACTACTTATGCTACTTCTACTGCTATCTGACCACACAACTATACTACTATACGAATTACACCACTAGAAACTGTAGACATGAAAGCCACAAGTTATATTTTTCAAGATGACAGAATATGTATTAGTTTGCATTGTTGTGAGGAGCAGTTCTAGTAGTCTTTAAAAAATGTATATACTGAGTTGCTTAAACGACTTTTCTACACTTTTCTGTGTTATAGCTAACATTTTAATTGTGATACAATTGGCTGTATTAATAATTTATGACAATCCATGTAATTTCTTTAATTCTTCTTTAATTTCCTCAAACTACGACTTGGACATGAAAATGAAAGATAATGGGTATGGGTTAGTATTTGGATTATTTTTATAAAATATACTTATTATCATGTATATATTATAGCTCAGTTAAAGTTATACAAGAAATCATGGTACTTACAATCAGCGGTAACGCAGTCCGGCTCGAATATATTGGAGAAGAGGTCGGCCCAGTAATTGCTGTAAACCTATAGACAGATATAATTCGACAATAATTACAACAAGTTACACATTAATATTTAATAAATGTAAGTAAACAAATAATTGCGGCAAAAGCGGAATTTGCACGGTTTCTTCCCTTTTTTTCGAATCATTGTAGTAAACAAAATGAACAGTCAGGGTAAACTTTATAGTTTCCCATATTTCCCTTGTCAAAGACCTCCTTCAAAATTTAATTTCGATATAATTTCTATTTATATTTTGTCCATGTTTGTATATAATCTTTTCGATTTTGTTTTGTGTGTGCCGCTGCTCTGCTCCTTGAAATGAACGATTTTAACGATAATAATATTATACAAACGGAGAATTTGTTGTTGTTGTTTATAATATCCATCATACTTTCTTCTTCATTATACAATATAGTAACATTGAGATTCGTCGCATTTTATTTGGTCAAAATAATGAAATGATCTGCAATCCCATAACTGTTGGTATAGTTCGACATATTTTACCTGATACCACCTTCCTACGTACGCCTCCGCCTGAAGCTCTGGCACGGTGTGTAGGGCGTGTCCGCCGATCACTGCAGCCGCGGCGATACAAAGAACAAGAAGCAACGACTTTCCCATGATGACGTCTACTATTCTTGTAAGAACTTATAATTTGCGGGTTTATAATCAGTTGTGATATGCAGTCGCTGGAAGAATGAAATATTAAACTCCTCGCCAGCTTTTTATAATAGGATATTTCATGAAGTAATGTGTGCATCCACACGTGAGGTTTAAGGCTCTTATTTCATGAGGTTTATCATAGGATATTTCATGAAGTGATGTGCGCATCCACACGTGAGGTTTAAGGCTCTTATTTCATGAGGTTTATCATGCGAGTTATGCAAGTATGATAACTGAAGCATGATTAATTTTTTTGTTTAATCCCCGCACCATATTTTGCGGTCACCAATTTTCACACGTTCCTTATATAATACACGTGTGAACTTGGCAGGTGACTGGCTTTATACAACAATTACTGAATGATTTCTTGTTATGTCATCCTAAGTAATGCTAATTCAGCGTGGATACAGAATAGCCATCACATGCAACTGAACAAACCCACGAATTATAATGGTGCAAATTATTCAATTTCACTATTAAAAAAAATCATGTCTATGAGAATATAAGTTGGACAATCATGACAATGGTAGACACATTTTAAAAACTTCTCCAAATCTTAATTAGGATAATAATAATATCTAAATACATGATGACATTGTATAGTTTTTTTTAAAATCATGCTGATAATTTCAATGAATACTTATTATAGAAGATTGCCAGTCTTTTTACGTTGTAATGTATCACATACTACAAATTAAGTAATATATCTGTTACGTCATCATTTAACTATTTCACGTTCTTGAAAGCGTGAATTTTCCACTTTGTCATCGTGCACTTTATCAGCTGTTTTATTTGATAAAAAAGGAAAATAATTTTGATATGTAATGATCAATTTTCCTTTTATTTTTTATTTTAAGAACCATTAAGCTAAAATTTTAATTAAAAAAAGAATATTAGAACATACATTAATTGAATTTCTTAAGGGAATTATCTAATTAAAAATTATTCATGAATGGTTTATGTAACTGTACCCACACACTAAGTTTTAATATTTTGGTATGTCATCACTGAAGCATGTCACGTTCTTAAAAGCGTGAGTTTAACATTTCGTCATCTTGCACTTCATCAGCTGGCTTATTTTGGTAAGCAAATATTTGTAATGTTCGTTTTCTTTTTGTTTTAATTTTAAGTACCATTAAGCTAAAATATATAATAAGGAACTAAAAGATTTGAAAGAAATTAATTGACTTTCTTAGAAGAATTATCTTAATAAAATCACTTATTCATGAATTTGTTATGTAACCGTAACAACGCCTAATTTGTGATGTAACCCCCCAAAAGGGGGTCTATTTCGCTTTAGGAACTGTACTGGCAATGGAGTAGACTAGGCTATATAAAGCCCAACGTTATCCTACCAAAACATCATCAGTATCACCAGCAGTGCGATCTCAGCAAAACAATTCACCTCCACTTATTCTTCTCATCAGACAAAGCAACCGGCCGTCGTCATCCACCATGTCGAAGATGATCCTCCTCGTCGCCTTCCTAGCGGCTTCCGTCATCGTCGGAGATGCCATGCACGTCGTCTCCGACCTCAACCCGCTGGCCTACGACGGCAGGTGGTACCAGGTATGTAATTCGCCGATGTATTATTTTGAGAAGAAGAATGGCGTTTTACAATTTTTTGTTGCTTTACTTTAGAGATAATCATGTTTAAGTTTAAGTTTGAAAGCCACTTGGCAAGCAGCTGTATAACTATATTTCTCTATTTTAATATTTCCAAAGTTAGACATAGTTCTCATCTGAACATTTCGCATCAGAGGAGACTCCAACATTCAAATTGTATGCATAACTACATTTTGCCCCAAACGACTACATGCCTCTATTACTCTCATCCGTTCAGCGGTTATATACAGTTACCATAATTATAATTTTTTGTTATACAGTAGAATATAGAACAAATAATACGAGTTTTCATATTTCATAATTACTGTATACATTTGGCTTTAGTATGGTATTGAACATAACATTATTGAAATGTTTTTTTTATTAAACGTAATGGTTGAATGATATTAACTCGTTGAATGGGTAAACTTTTTCTGTAAAGATGAAGGAACTCAAAATACACATAAAACAAATGTTGTAAGTCCTATGCAAGCCCAAATGACTTTAAAATTGAATTAATGGATAAGGGTCCAATTCAAGTTATTGCATGTTATGTTTTAGTAATAATGTAAGAAGTCTAGCAACTGCAGTATATCATTTGACTAATTTCAACCTATTTCATGACAATAATTGCGACAAAAATACAATTATAATATACGATGTGTCTCTCTTACTCACTGTCACAGGTATACACAAACTACTGGGCCGATCTATTCTCAAACATCATTGAACCAGACTGTGTCACCGCCGATTGTAAGTTGGAACCAATAGTATTCAATGTTTAATTAATATACAGTCAAACCTTTCTTATTGGTTATGATATCAGCAAACCTGGTTAAAGTAGTCATCGAAAGAGATCCCTTGCAAAGAAAAAAATGTTATTTAACTGGTCTATCCAATTTTCTAGCTTTCCTTATGTCTGTATGTGGTCACTTAAAATAGGTTTTACTGTACATCTTTTTTTTAATTCTGTCCTGGCAGATTCGAGTAAACACTTTAATTGAAGAACATGCGTTTTAGCACAAACCCTTTTAACAAAGCAGAAACAAACAAAAAACAACACAATCTAGATGGTAAGGTAATATAATATAGTTTTCACATCGAAATTATATAAAGATGAAGATAAAGACAGATATAAAGAGCGATTTAATGAAACATAATTACTACTATACTGGAAAATATATAAAGTAAAATGGAGAGAGAGGATTGGAGGCGGGCTTAGCAAAAATTAAAATATTGGTTTAATGTTCTCCAAAATCAAGCATTGTACCACAGTGAAAATATACATATCTGCAGTGATGTAGCGTGGTGATTTTTTGTTTGGGGGGGGGGGCACTTTCTTTGTATTTCAAGTTGAGTTGACCCCTATATTTTCTGGTTTATTTTTATCGTCTTCGTAGAAATGACGAAAATGCAAATAATATATTCATTATCACATAACATTGAACAATTCCGAATTGATCACTTTCATTACCAAATTGTACAATCTTAACAGACGGCATCATCAATGCGACCTACCTATCCGTCTACAACGCCAACTACCGATTTGACGAAGGCCGCACGGATGACATCGGTGGCTATGCCTACATCCCCGACACCAAGTACCCAGGCAAACTCAAGGTCGTCCTCGATGGAGTGCCCGTAGAAGGGGATTGTAAGTAGACTATATTTCTCCTGGCTGTCTGTTTGCTGTCGTCGTCGTGATCATCATCATCATTATCATCATTATCATCATCATCATCATCATCATCACCATCTCATTCTTTATCTATCTAACATAATTATTATCATCATCATCATGATTGTCATCATCATCATCATCATCATCATCATCATCATCATCATCATCATCATCATCATCATAATTGTCATCATCATCATCATCGTTATCATCACTATCATCTCATTCTTTATCTATCTACCATTATTATCATCATCATTATCATCATCATCATCAGCATCATCATCATCATCATCATCATCATATTTGCATATGAGATCATTATCTCACCCTCTTCTTTCACCTCCTCACCATCGTCATCATCATTATCATAGTAATCAATATTGTCTTCTCTTTCAACCAAATTGATACAATTTTTGTACCATCATTACCCTTAATATTTCACATTATCACACTCAATGTTAAAATAAATATACTCAGTAGAACAGACCAAGTTACTATGATATATCACTGAATATTAAAGGAAGAAACGTAAAGATGATCACATTAAATTAAAACAAATGTATACCATTATTGTTATATTTTTGTTCTCTTTTCACAGATTGGGTGTTCGATCTCGGTCCCGTCGTGAACGGCGAGTACCAGTACAGTCTCGTGACCGACGGCGAGGCGGCCCGTCAGCTCTTCGTACTCGCTCGCGATCCCGCCGAGTTCATGCAGCTTTACGCCGACGACGTCCTCCGATACGTGACCCGCGTGGGCTTCAGCGGACCCTGGAAAAAGCCCTACGCCGTACCCCACCCACCAGAATGCGTATACCCTCCAACCCAATAAAGCCACGAAAGTGTTGAACTAAATTATTGTATGATAATACCCATTTTAAGTTATTCATCATGAGTTTTGTATCATATCCACTTGAACATTGACATGGTTGAATTCATCACGTATCTCTGCCATTGTCATGATTGTTTTGGGCTCAGAGTAAAACATTATTATTGGTTTTTGTTCGGCACCCGCCAAAATTCTCCACACAAACTGTTCAATTTGTCTATAATTAGCCCTGATCATCCTTTACTTTGTATTCTCGTTAAGATTTTTGTAGGACTTTGTGACTTTTCATAGTCATGCATGGATATTCAATTCTTAACTCAAAGATAGCAGTTCTTTTGACATAATGTCCACATGTCCAGTGAATCCTTCGTCTGTCTGGACCCCATATAGTGCCATGTTGGTATTTCTGATAATCGACCATTGTGTGATGAATTTATTTCATTCTTGTCTTGAACGGAAAATCAAAATCAATCAATCATAATATAATCCAGTTTAGAAATTCACCGTGCTTTATGCCTTACATGATTGTATTCGATCGTCAAAAATACTTTCTGTTTCATTGTTTATTGAATAAATTGTAACTATTATTTAAACAGACGGTGTAAATTCGCTTTTTTTTTGTCAGAAGAAAAGTCTCTTCGATCATTTGCTGATTGTTATCACACGTTTAAAAACGCGTGGAATTAATGCAAGATAAAAGACAGAGAGAAAGAAAGAGAGAGAGTGAGAGAGAGTGGGATAATATGGGGAAAAGATGAGGATGAGAATAGGGGGTGATGTTTGTGGGGATGGAGGTTGACATGGGCGAAGTGATGCGAAATACAAATTACAATTTAACGTTTAAATCCATTCAGATGTGACTGGGAAGAAAGATATTTTATTTGTATTTATAAACAAACAAATAACACTCAAACATTAAGGTGATACAATTGGGACCCGGTAGGAGGTGAAAACATTTATGTGAATTAACTCATCCATACCCAAGGGCCGCGTGGAAGGAATGTTCCCCAGGGAGTGGAGACGGTGCACACGCTGTGTGCGGGCTTGCATTTCATCCTAAGACCGGGGCACTAATATAGTTTAAAGGGATAGTTGAAGGGGACCACCAAGCAAAGAACAACACATAATTATATGTTTTGGTACCGTTTTGTGATATCAAATAGATACCCAACATTTTGCAAAGGGATGTGTAATTCATAAACAAAGCAATCAATTTCCACCACTCCGTACGGGCCAAACATTCATGCTATTCACATCTACGTTTGGAGACAATAGAATCCCGGAGGCTTCGTTCGCTCTGGACAAAGTACAAAGTACATGCTTTAGAATGGTGATGCGTTTTCCAATTATATATTTTTTCTGGAAACATATTTTTATGAACTTCTTGATGGATTGGAATACTAAAGATGTTACCTTTCATTTATAAGAATATTATTTTTGGGTGGTGGTACCCCTTGAGTTTTGGTAAAGGGACACAGTTTTGGTCAAATTGAAACCTGAACCATTAAATTAAAAAACTATACAGTTATAACTCCACCATGCTCGAAAGGAAAACAAATTATAAATGACTAAGTTATCATTTCAAAAATAGCCGTTAAAACTCAAGAAGGCGCTCTCTAAAAAATTATAGGTTCCAACCATTTTAAATGATATTGTGCATGTGATGTTTTGTTGAAATATTGATTAGATAGAGAGATAATCAACAGCTATTAAAAAAAAACTCTTTTGTAAATTTTTGAAAAGAAGAAGCATTACAAAATTGTTTTTAACGACTGGTTAAAAATTATCGAATTATTGTGGGGCCCCAAATTATTACAAAGGGTTATGTTTATGGATAATTATAAAAATTAAGTTTATTCTGTCATTAAAATTGTATACTCTTTCAAATTTAACACTCAGTTTTCATTAACTCACATCGAATTATTTTCTGTAGCGCCCTCTATACCAAAACTCAACTATCCCTTTAAGTTCAGTTTATTTATTTTCCATATCCAAAATAAAAAGTCAAATACAAATAGTTTAAAGCACTTAGAGATGATTGTATCATAATTATATCAGGCGCCATATATAACTCGAATCTATTATTAGTATTATTATCTGAGCAATGGAAATAAAAGGTGGGACAATAAAGTGCAATGTGACATAAATGAAGATAAGGAAAAATCAATGTAAACAGCGAACATTATATAGTAACAATGGTGGCATATTTAAGCAGGCCTGTTGCCTTGGGGGGAGGGGGGCGTAATTAGAGGAGTACGTACCCCACATACAGAAAATCCACTTTTCATCGGTTTCGGCCAACATGGCCAGTGCACACAGGCACAGCTAAACCAGTGGTCCCGGCCTCGAAATATTTTGGCGACGAACCCCCCCCCCCCCCCCTCTTTACACGAATCAACCAGCGGTCTCGGCCTCGGCCACGATCTGTCTTGGCCGCGATCACCTCACCCCCCCCCCCCCCTCCCCCCCCCCCCCTTCCGCTTACACAAATCAACCAGTGGTCTCGGGCCTATTCCCTGAGGAGTATATTTTAGCCGGGCTATCTGTTACAGGTACGGTATGTATACACTCATACTGTACACACAGCGCAATTTCACAGCCCAAAGTCACTCGATATTAACACCCATAATCACTCCGTATTTGGCGCGCACACTTTCCACTCCATGATGAGTATTTTAGCCGGGCTATCTGTTACAGGGTACCTTCATGCTGTACACACAGCGCAATATCACAGCCCCAGTCATCCGATATTAACACCCATAATCACTCTGTATTTTGCGCGCACGCTTTCCACTCCATTATGAGTATTTTAGCCGGGTTATCTGTTACAGGTACAGTCATGCTGTACACACCCGCAGTACCACGACACTCCCAGAAAAGGCGTTGATCTTTAGACTAACCTGGATTCCTAAAGTGTGGTAACACACGAGTCGGGTTGGATAATAATTAACCCCCTAATATCACATGCAAACTGTCTCTCAAAAGGGTTATCAAATCAATTGTTGAACTAAGTATTGCGAGAGGGCCAGCAAGCAAACAGGTTGAGCATTACAAAACAAATCCGCTGAAAGGCAAATACGGTTCGCGATAATTATAAGAATAATCTCAAGTAGAGGTACTCCAGAATAATCTTTATCCTAGATAAGACTTTGGGGAGTATCACCGCTACCAGATAATCTCGTTAACTGGTTAGAGCACATGACAAATTCAGATAATTGATATTTGTCAGTGGTTCAGTGACACATTTAAATGCTCACACGAAGATTATTTCATAACATGCTTGAGTCATGTTCTTCTTTTCCTGAGTTTTTTGTGAAAACAAATTTTTGACGATTAAGGAGGGAGGATAAAATCACTCGCAGGCTTTACTCGTGAGCGTCAGTATAAAGATTCACTGAGACAAATTTTGCACCGCAAAGTAGTGCAAAGACTATCAAAGACTTATAACTTCCTCAATCAACTTGAGTTCACCAAAAGAAGGAAAGATGGCGAGGACGGTTTGCGGAGTTTTGCTTGTTTCGATCGTCATCCTGGGTCTTTCATTGTCGGTCCAGGGCCTCGGCACCGTGTATGATATCGACGTCAACAAATATGTAGGGCTATGGCATAACGTAAGTCAAGACAATTCTACATCTAAACCGAACACAAAAAGTAACTTTACCCCTAAGCAATTGCCCATGATTTCATAACCGATTATTGTTTCAAGATGTCATCTTACCACAATATTGGCACGGTTGTTATGTTCAATATGTGCGAAAATCAGATATATTCATTACTTTATGGCTGAATGAGCACAGATTAAAGACAAAATGGCCCAATTCAAAAGTCACAAGGTATTGCGCGTGCCTGTACATTGTTGTGAATCCGCACATGTGGCGGAATGCATTGATCATGGTTTATGAAACAATGCTGTTTGATATTCCATTCATTTTGATTTTTTGATGGCACAAGTGGTAAAATGCATTAATTGCAATTGTAAAACAGTGCATTTTTAAATTTTCCAACTCTCAATAATTTGTTATGATGATAATACTTTTGCAAATTTTGAAATATTACTTTTTTTTTTCTGTAATGTGTGCTCACTCAACCATGGATTAATGGTTACCTCTTATTTTTACACATTGTTTTCCTAGCTACCATATGGATATATTGACAAGACGAAATCTTGAAACGATTCTTGGTTATGAAATTATGGGCAATTGCTTAGGGGTGAAGTTACTTTTTGTGTTCGGTTTATATATATATACACTACTCACAACAAGTAAGTACCCCCCTAGCATTTTTTCATATTTCACACACTCTCAAAAAGTATTTCACCGATTTTGATCATTCAAACGGTAATGGATGCGCAATTTTCTTACGCACAATGTGAGTGGTAAATGGTTGCCATAGCGTTACGTTTTCATCAACAACAAATGCATTTTCTCAAACAAAGTGCCCCCAAAAAGTTGCACTTTCAGTTTTATTTGGCATAGTGGGTATATTTTGTATACGAGTAAACATCTTTATTGAAGATTACCCGACACACAAATCTATTATGTAATCCACTACTACTGCTGCATTGTTCTAATTAGTGACACAAAAATGCATTTTTCTAAAAAGAATAGGCGTTTCAATATGAAATTGTTCCGGATTAGAATGGCCGAAGTCATGTCCTGTTTTCATCTTTATTGGAGTTGGCCTAATTCACTAATCTGTTATGTAATGCAGTACTACTGCTGCATTGTTCACAGTGGAACCAGTTTTCAAAAGCTTACTCGTGTACAAAATGTACCTACTATGCCACATAAAACTGAAAGTGCAACTTTTTTTGTTTGCACTTTGTTTTAGAAAATTCATTTTTTGACGATGAAAACGTTATGCTATGGCAACCATTTACTGTGCGTAAGAAGATTGCGCATCCATTACCGTTTAAATGATCAAAATCGGTGAAATACTTTTTGAGATATATGAACAAATACTAGGGGGGTACTTACTTTTTGTGAATAGTGTATACCTCAGTCAACGTATAATGCTCGAGTAATTTATTCCTGTATATCATGTTTATGCATTTATTTCATGTCTATCCATACAGCAGAGCCGGTTTTAGGTAAAAAAAAACTATCCATGAAATAAACATGACTGTGATGATAAATAGATAATTTGACATTCATGTATTCAAGATGTTTATTAATTCATTCAGAAAGAACAAGTCGCGAAACCTTTCACAAATAAGTGAGTTATATATATCATGGTAGTGGTAGTGTGTCTCGTGATGGTGTGTCAGATGGATCGGGGTGGGGTGGGGCAGTGGTCGGGTATTGTTCACCCTTAAACCGTGCATGATGATGACTATTTTAATGGTAATGTATTTTTGCAAAGAAGTAACAATTACATTGATTAAAACATAACCAAAATAGTAAAACAGTCAAACTTGTGTATAGTGACCACCAAGGGAAGACAATAACCTCTATAGACAGGTTCTATAACATTTATTTTCTCTACGATGGGTCAAACTTCGTGGCCAATGTAAGCCAGATTTGACGTTATAATCATTTCATTTCGACAGATGTACACCAATTATTGGGCTGACAACTTTGCACAGACAGACGGAGCAGAATGCACTACGGCAGAATGTAAGTCTCATAGTTGGTATTGGAATTGGAATTGGAATTGGAATCGGTATTGGTATTGGAAGTGCTATTAGTATTGGTATTGGTATCGATATTGGTATTGGCATTGATATTGGTATTGGTATTGGTATTGGTATTGATATTGGTATTGGTATTGGTATTGGTATCGGTATTGGTATTGGTATTGGTATTGGTATTGGTATTGGTATTGGTATTGGCACGGGTATTGGTATTGGTATTGGTATTGTTATTGGTATTGGTATTGGTATTGGTAATGCTATTGGTATTGTTATTGGTATTAGTATTGGTAATGGTTATGGTATTTGTATTGGTATTGGCATTGGCATTGGTATTGGTATTGGTATTGGTATTGGTTTTGGTTTTGGTATTGGTATTGGTATTGGTATTGGTATTGGTATTGGTATCGGCATTGGTATTGGTATTGGTATTGGTATGGGTATTGGTATTGGCACGGGTATAGGTATTGGTAATGGTATTGGTATTGGTATTGGTATTGGTATTTTTATTGGTATTAGTATTACTATTATTATTGGCATTGGCATATTGCTGTTAGTATAAGTATTAGTATTGGTATTGTCATTGATATTGGTATTGGAATTGGTATTAGCACGGGTATTGGTATTGGTAATGGTAATGGTATTGGTATTGGTATTGGTATTGTTATTAGTATTACTATTGGTATTGGCATTGGCATTGGCATTGACATTGGTATTGGTATTGGTATTCGTTTTGGAATCGGCATTGGTAATGGTATAAAAGTTATCACGATTAATAAACAACCACAGAATGATTAGTGTAACTAAAATGACCAAAACATTCCTTCATTAATAATTTGATCAACTTAAATGTGTGCTTTTGTTGCTGTCATGACTAGAACGAATTGTCAAGTTTTTATACCGAAATTGATACATTTTATCCATTTCAAAATGGTGATGAAGTCGTTTATTATTACCAAATACGCTATAATATATAGTTTTGGATTATTATGCAAATTCACAGGCATGGCCACGACACTGGACACGTTTTTGCTGAACATAACCTAATAACAAATATATTATACTCACACAAATCGTTATGAATAAAATAACTATTTGACTTTATAACCACTAATCAATAATATCCCATTTGGTTCATTCATTGACAGATGGAAAGATCTCGGACACCAACGTGACGGTATTCAACGCATACAGCGTTCGAGGTGGGAGGTCTGACACGATCACGGGGTATGCGTATATCCCGTTCCTCATCGAGCCCGGCAAACTCCTGGTCAATCTCGACGGCGTGCCCGCTGATGCTCCATGTGAGTAAATGTTATAACTCTAACCCGATGCTAGAAAGTAACTTTTTTACAACTTTTTTGGCCCAGCTAGTCGGGCAACTAAAAGCAAGATTTTTCAAATGCTAGTAGCCCCGAACCTGAATCTGTTGGCATTTGGTTGCCCATTCATTTGGGCCATTGGTCCCTGAGGACCTGTGCTCATTTCGATTATTGACTAACCCTGAATATTGGCGGGGGGGGGGGGGGGGGGGGGGGGTTGAGGGGGTTTTCATCGAGCCTGGTATTAAACATTCCTGATTAAACTGGGTGGCGTGCTCACTGTTAATCAATGTAAGTCCACATAACGCCCAACTTCATTGATAAGCCATTGGTATGACCTCGGATTATCGAGCCAAGGAGTTACTAGGCCCACTAGTAACTCCTTAGTCGAACCAGGGAGGTGGTATTTGTATTCCCTGGTCGAACGTATCATTTTACCAAGGCCTCGCGTCTAATTGGCTGCAGGAACGACTGAATGCGAGGGGGAGACTATCGGCCGAGTGGCGGAGCCTGTCGGCGGAACCGTTCGTTAGTCGTGCTCTCCAGTCGTTCCAACTGAGCTCAGACGAGAGGCCTAGTCAGAAGGCTAAGTCGGACGGGAACATGGAGAAAGAGAAAATGGGGTTGTGAACATTTAATAGCTAATTGGTTCGATCATAAACCGGGGTAGTATTCATGGTCCGATCATCAACATTATCTCAGACATTAGATGGTCAACATTAGCTAAATTGGTTCGATCGTCGATGAAAGTTATGCTTCGTCAGATCATTATGGGTACAAGGACCGGGTTTAGAGGAGTTGGGATGCCCGGGGGCAACTGCAGCCCCCACACACCCCTCCCCACCAACAGTTGTGAAATACCTACTTCAAATGTCTTCACCTGTACAATACACAATCACATGCCTGAACGCCTATGTTCTTAAGCCCTCTGCAGACAGAGCCGACTCGACCGGATCCGACTGGTTTTATACAGGCTAGCGTCGGGCCCGGTCGGTCGGAGCCGATTCATCGTGTTGAATCGGCCCCGACTTGCATCCAACTGTCTCTCGACTGGCAAAATGTGTGTCGCGAGGCACTGAAAACTGCGCCGATCCGACAGAAAACCAGTCGGATCGGGTCGAGTCGGCTCTGTCTGCAGTGGGCTTTAGTTATGGCTCAGCAATTTGACCAACACACACACACACACACACACACCAAAAATGCATAAACAAGTCGAAAACGATTTAATTGTTTTTGTTGTCTCTATGATCATTTCAATGCAGACTGGATCCTCAAGCTCGGTCCGATCATCGACGACAAGTACGAGTACTCCATTATCTCCGACAGCCGCGCTCTGGCCCTGTTCGTCCTGGCACGTGACCCGGAGGACTTCGACCTCAAGTACGATGCCGAGGTGCGGGAGTACCTGCTCGTGACCGGTTTCACGGACCCGACCAGGCAGCCCGTGCGCGTCTACCACGGCGACGACTGCACCTACTTCTCACCGCCGCCGTTTCAATAATCATGATCATGATCATGATGATAGTCCGATGCGAAGGGATTGATGTCGGTTGAAGAATATATATAGAGACTTTGTTGTCAAACATATTATTATTATGCAAACTCTTTCTGGTAGCGATTTACCATAAGTTAATAGAGCTAGAGGGCTGGGATGCGAGATTACAACAGTATACAGTATATCAAACATAAAAGAGAAACCCATTTTCATAAAACAGTTGATTTTATATCTTAAAATGCCAGCCCACTAGGCAATGTCATAGCCAACAGAGGGTAACGCCTATGTATAAGGGCTGCATGATCGCAATAGTGATCGAATACAGTATTATTTCAAACATAAGGACATTTATTTTCAATTTTAGTTTACAGTATTATATCAATTTGAATGCAACATCAGCTCATTTTAAAATCTTAAAATGTCAGCCTAGTCACATGTGGCAAAGCCAACAGAGGGTACAGCATATATATAAGCCCCTCCATTTTGACTTTTGAGATATCACATCGAGATATCACAAAAGCCTAAACTATGGCACTATGATGCCTTTGCACCCTAAAAGGGATCTAGTATTTTTTTAATGACATGTGTAACAACTGGCAAATGGTTGATACAATTTGTATTTCTGTGATCTGATATGTCCACTGCGTGATGTGCGAACATTATATGGTAAATGAATGACATTTGAACGAGTAAAGCCTGGCGCAGACAGAGCCGACTCGACCCGATCCGACTGGTTTCAATCAGGCTAGAGTTGGGCCCGGTCGGTCGGAGCAGATTTATCGTGTTGAGTCGGACCCTACTGGCATCCGACTGTCTCTCGACTGGCAAAATGTGTGTCGCGAGGCACTGAATACTGGGCCGATCGGAATGACAACCAGTCGAATCGGGTCGAGTCGGCTCTGTCTGCAGAGGGCCTAATGAGCTAAAATGCAAAGTGATATTTGCTAGGCTAGGCAGTTATAATTATCCACGAGATAATTATAAATCTGAACACTTCAATCATGCATATCTTTATAACGGAAGACAAATTTGGAAAAACCGAAAGCTATTCCATGATCCTATTGGTAATACGAATACAATGAGGTATGTGAGAACCGCTAGAGTTCCAAGTAGGTTTTGAGGATTCTAACTATGTTACTAGGGCCCCGTTGCAGAAAGAGATACAATCGATTGTAAGTTGCAATTAATCGTAAGTCAGATCACGTGTTCTAGATGCGCAAATCTGATTGGTTGAAACGCGTAAATTTTCTGACTTACGATCAATCGTAACTTACAATCGATTGTATCTCTTTCTGCAACGGGGCCCTGATCTCTTTAAAGCCATAATAACATTATCAATTTGACATGCGCCCCGGCCGCGCATCGTTTCATTAAATAGGTCCCTGCAAGTTTGTCGATTCTGGCTATACGTCACTATTTCGTGTATTTAATTAAGGGGAACAAAAAATAGTTTCTCGTAAATTTAGAATTTAGAGAAGAGGTGTTCTGATGGTCTATTGGTCAGAGCTCTGCTCTTCACACAAACCGCCCAGGGTTCGAAACTTGCCTAGACCACTTTTCTGGGATGGTGACGTTAAAGGGCGATCCCAGACTAGAGCACATCCATAAAATGAAGACAAAAATAAACAACCAACCAAATTCAGAATCAGTGAAAAAATGCGTGTTCTTTACTAAAATAATTATTGTGTTTATTGATGTTGAATTAGACCCACCGAATTGTTAGGTAGACCTTACTATTATATCATATGTATTAGTTTGATAATTATTTATGCATAAGCGCGTGTTCCTTGTATTTTCAACATAATTATCATATGAAATACTCATTTCATGCATGTGGTCATCTTGTTCTCATTAAAGTCAAACATGTCTGTGTTGTGATTTCGTGACCAATTCAATAAAATGAAACATATATAATATTAAAAAAACATCAGCTATTTTAGTAATCGTTTATACAGCCATAGATGATACAACCCAGTAGCAACATAACTGCAATTGTTTTATGAACATGTTGTGGCCCGGCGGATAATGAAACAAGGATAAATTACATTATCCTCTAATACAGTGTTATCGTGTGTTTGTTTGCGTGCGCGCGCGTGTGTGTGTGTGTGTGTGTGTGTGTGTGTGTGTGTGTGTGTGTTTGTGTGTGTGTGTGTGTGTGTGTGTGTGTGCGTGTGTGCGTGTGTGCGTGTGTGCGTGTGTGTGTGTGTGTGTGTGTGTGTGTGTGTGTGTGTGTGTGTGTGTGTGTGTGTGTGTGTGTGTGTGTGTGTGTGTGTGTATGTGTGTGTGTGTTTGTTTACTTATGCGCGCACGTGTGTGTGTGGGTGTGTGTGTGTGCGTGTGCGTGTGCGTTTGTGTATGTGGATATGCGATCCGCATCACATGGTTATTGTAGTGACCTGTTGCACAAGAATAAGGGACTTCGATTACATTTTACAATCCTCCATTCGCCAGGATAAGGCATTCGAAAGTCGAGCATGCATGGTCATAATAATAATAATTATTAGCCTCCATTTTTGCGATACCAACCCTGATGATAATTCTGCTAGGATAAAAAAAACAATTACCGCGGTTGCAATTAAATATCTTTACTGTTGTTGTTGTTTTGTGTTTATTGGCGTTCTTCATTCATTTTGAATATTTACTCACACAAGTTCGTGTAGGCTTACTTCAAGGATAACCAGTTTTAAACAGTACCCTCAGGCTGCATTTAAAGGCGTATATGCGTGGGTTATTAGACGCGTGGATCCATCTTGCGCACTTTTACGCACGGTACGTAATCCCCATTGGCTCAGTTATAAGTAGCGATCGCAAACTGTCCCACTTCCGAATACCCGAGTCAAAAATGCATCAAAAATAGTCGCGTTCGGAATGTTGTACTAGTCGAATGGAGATCCATCAGAGATGTTTACGAGCGAAAATATCATGTAACACGCTTAACCGCAACCGACTTCAAAGTGCCGCTGTTTGATGCCTAGGTGACAGCGTGAGAAATTTGTTTGCTGCATGCAATTTCATAAGAAGGCCTTTGTTCAGATATTTCGAAGCACCTCTCTTCGATCGATCCAACACATATCGTGAGTTTACCTCGAGAGATTACGGTGGAGTAGAATTGGAATTTGCTGACTACCCTTTATAACCCACGCATATATGCCTTTAACCCATTTTATATACGGTTACAGTATTAACTTCATGATAATTATTATTCATACAAATTGATATAGAGCAGCAGCCCACACAGAGGTGCATATATTTTACCGCCGTGATAATTTTCACCCAAATTGTATTTTTGTTATTAACAGAATTTTAAGAAAACTTCATGGTGTGCGTGTGTGTATGTGGGTGTGTGGGCGTATGTAGTACGCATCATACACTGCACTAAAATGTTCCGTTCCATTGCATAAACCCGACATTTTGGGAGAAATTTCCAGTTAGAAAACTACCGGAAAACGTCCCACACACAAACATTGAATTATATGTTTGTATCACCTACCATAATAAAATGATATATCATAACAACATATCTGTTCAAGGGGTAGTGTAGTTTTGGTTCAGAGAAAAATTTGTTGTTGTGAGGTCATGGAAAACTAAATGCAAAATTTGAAGAAGAAAACACACAATGTTAATGGCAGAATCAACTTTGTTTGGTTCAAAGCGGTTTAGAAACGGCTAAATATCCATAAATATATCCGATTCGAATAAATATGGGGACCAACTTTTATTCAACAATAAAACAAAATAATCATACATTATGCACATTTCTGAAAATATACCAAAATGGTTTTTAAAATTGTTTTTGATGATCTCTCAATTGAATAATTATTTTACTAAACATCACATTCAGATAATTTGAAACAAAAAGGGGTTGAAACTTGAGGTGTCTAGATGGCGCTCTCTTGTGTTAACTTAACGGGTGCGGTTTGTTATTCCGAAGGTTTTTTATTCCGAGCACACACATTTTGTATACCTGAGGGTTCGTTAATCCGAAATTAAAATAGGGTTCGTTAATCCGAACATTTGTTGCATTAGTACGAAGGTTCGATGTTCCGAAGGTTCGTTTATCCGAAAATGAAATAGGGTTCGATATTCCGATGGTTCGTTTAAAATCCGAAAATGAATCGGGTTCGATATTCTGAAGGTTCGAAAATGAAATGGGGTTCGTTAGTCCGAAAATGAAATGAGGTTCGTTAGTCCAAAAATGCAATAGTAGTCCATGAGCCAAGTCCAAAAAGAGCATTATTTTAGGATTTGGCTGCACCCCCGGAGGGGCATGGAAAATTTGGTATTAGAGGAAAGGTCATGAACCCAGCTCCCGAGAAATGCTAACCCCCCCGAAAAAATATTTGCTCGTAACCATGGCAACGCCTATTATGTGACACATGCCCCTTTTCACATGAAATGCAACTGAAATTTAGAAAATTTTGTTACTTACCAATTAGTTAATATATATATTTGTTTATGTATGTTTCCAATGATTTAAACACTATTAATGAAATGAAAAAATCATTCCGGACAGTCTGACATAATTTGTAAGTAAATATTAATCAAATTGTGTGTGTGTGTGTTTGTGTGATGTGTGATGTGTGTTTGTTTGTTTGTTTGTTTGTTTTATTTCCAAATCAAGATGAAACAAAATAAATAAAAAGTCCAATTTGATTTACTTCAAATCTCTTACAAAATATATAAAACAAAACATAACAACATTACATATATTTCTATAAAAAAAAAAAAAAATTGAATGAAGATATGTTTTAAACGTATGTGTGTGTGTGTGGATGTGTGTGTGTGTGTGGTTGTGTGTGTGTGTGTGTGTGTGTGTGTGTGTGTGTGTGTGTGTGTGTGTGTGTGTGTGTGTGTGTGTGTGTGTGCGTGTGTGTGTGTGTGCGTGTGTGTGCGTGTGTTTGCGTGTGTGTGTGTGTGTGTGTGCGCGCGTATGTGTGTGTGTGTGTGTGTGTGTGTGTGTGTTTGTGTGTGTATGTGTGGGTGGGTGAGTGTGTGTGCGTATGTGTGTTAGTTTCTGTGTGTACAAAATTGACACTAAGCTTGGCAATGTATTGATTTGAATCCAGTTATTGTTTTATTATTATAATAAATGATACCATCATCAGATTAGATACTGCCCACGAGGAGTTGATTAAATAGAGCCAAATCTACACCATGTTACACGTATTAATTGTCACTATCTTCGTCGGCTTCATCTGCATCTGCATCAGTATCACATATCTGGCAGTCACAACAACCGCATGCATCTGTGCAGCGGAGTCCATTGGCACGGCACCCACATCACCGTGTCTCACAGTTTGTGCGACATTTGTAGGCAACCAATCCCAGAATGGCATTTGGAGCCGGAGCCGCTTTAGTCCAGTCAACCACCAGTCTGCCGTCAATGAGTTTCCATCCCTCTCCCTCAGGGCCAGTTATCTCTGGGGCTGCAGTCAGAGCTGCCTTCCAGACAGCAGCCTGGTAATTCGCCCTCTCAATAGTTAGCGATATCCTGTTCTTTTTTAGAGGACTGGTGTATAATACGTGCATCCCTGAGTTCTTGTGGAACAAGCCATCGAAGCCCTTGGCGGATTGTAGCAGCAAAGTGTGTTTGTCAAGAAGCACAGGACGTCCATCTATGTAGATGTCAGCAGGAACGGCATCGGATCAAGGGGATGTGTCGTTTGAGAGCTAACTAGTAGCCTTCTTGACCTCAACATTGTCGGGTGAAATATTCATGATCAGTGTGATTTAATCGGGGGCATCTGGTCAATTGAGGATGGCTTCAAAGTGTTTAGTCCATCTCTTCAGTATATCCGGCTTCTCAGATAAGGGAGAAAAGGGAGTTGACCGATCAGAACTTAGAAGGCGAGACCTCCCTAACGACTGAGGTCCATAGAGGGTGTTGATGTCCCCGTAGAACCGCTTTGAGTCAGTATAGCCCTGGATTTCATATGCCTTTGAATGTAGCCACGAGTCCTGTTTGGCCTGTATTTACGAGCACTGACTAGTGTAGGCCCCCTTTTTAGAAGCATATTACTGATGGATAATTTTGATGAGCACGATGTTTACGTCTATGATTTTCGGTGGATTTCTTCATCATGCCCATCTAACCAGTCATTGCATCTTGCGGGTAGACGTTTATAGACATTGCGGGTGGACAGTCATTCACAATTTGTTTCAGTGTTGTCAACAACGTGTAAAATGTCTGCCAGCTGATCGCCTAGATCTGAGATGAGTTTTCCAGCCACATCAGGATTCTTCAGTGTATACATTGCTATGCTCCTTTCCCTGTGGGCGCCTCTTTGGTCTAATTTGGAGCTTTATCTTATATATGATGCGCCTGGGGGTCTGTCCAACAGTCTGCCCCACACATATAATTGGTTACTCTGACATCCTGCACGTCTCATTTTACTGACAATGCCGTCGTCGATGAGGTTTCAAAAGATGGCATTGGTTATCTCTAAGGCATGTGCTTCGCAGGTCTGCAAAAGAAGTAATCAATTGTTGCGGGTGCCCACTCCATTCTTCCAGTGACACCTTCCCATAGGCATAGTGATGAATCATGACTTACTCTGACATTAAAGTCACTGAATAGTATTTGCTTGTCATTTCTGCCCACTGAAGTAAGGAAGGTATCCAGTTTTTGTTTGTGCATGCCGTTTGTGATCAAGGAACAATCTAGCAGAGAGGCTAGTGATGTAGACTAAGACTGGCAAGCTATTGGCAGATCGATGTGTGATGATATCAAATGATGATTCTCTTCTCTTGTTCCACCTCTATATTAAGGACAATAGTTTTTTTACCCTTACCTACTAATCTCATTCTTACATTTGCTAGGATACTGTGTTAGTTTCGGATCATCCAAGCCAATTAGACCAAACAAATGCATACAAATGCTAAAACCTCATCAAATCAATTCTGAACCATTTCATCTACCCTTTCATAAGTCATGTGTAAACATTCAATGGTAAATTAATGTCATGCAACCGAATACTCTTCCATACTATATTGGTATATACAAATATTTGAGAACCACTTAGGTTCCAAGTAAGTTTTGAAGATTTTGACAAAGTTTCTAGATCGATCCCTTAAATGGTGCTTTTTGGTTAATGTTATTTGTCGCCTAAAATGTTTTATACGCAAACATTTGACATGACATATTTAGTATGGTGAACACACTCCGCTGATGTCCACCATCTCTATTGACTATCCTTTAACATGCATGTTGTACCAAATATAGGCACACAATACATACTCAGGACAGTCCATTTTGAAAGGGAGGTCATGATGCATGACCTGTTTTTAAAAATTACGTTTACGTTGTGTTGCTATGGACACTCCCTTTCAATTAAGAAAAGAAAATATAATGTTTATGACTTTAAAAGTTAGCTGAGTATGTACAGTAATGTACGATTAAAGCAGAAAAGTCATGAGGAAGGGCAACACCCATTGGATATAGGCCGAATGAATTGGTGCTAGGCTAGATACTGTTGCTAGGCAACCGTCATACAAATCTGTATTGATTATCTACAGTATTACATGTGTGCTGCAAAAAGAAATGTTAAACTTGTAACCCGAGTATACAGCAAAAAGGTGCCCAGAAAGGTCAAATGATCCCCCTAATATAATGTCGAATGTGTGGTTGCCATGCAAAATGCTGTTGCCAGGCAACATATCAGTATCCATGGATACTTTCATTGTTTCAAATGTGTATTAATAGTTATTTCAGTACTCAGAGTTATACAAGTCTATAATAAGAGCCGAACATTGCATTAAAGTACAAAACAAGCCATCTATATATTGATATACATCCAAAGGTTAATTATTGAAAACCCCTTTGACCTTGAAACATTACCCTCATCGTTAAAACTGTTCTCAGACAAAGCCACACCTGTAGTGTTTATTTATATTAAAAATTAGGAATATTGCTCATGTTAGTTCCGAGAAATTTGATTTAGGAGTGTTGAGTACCGGGTATAGCACTGTGGAGCTTGTTAATGGGCCATAATGTAGGACAATACAGCAAAAAATGTGCCTAGGAAAGGCAAAATAACCCTCTGAATATATGTCAGATGTGTAGTTGCTAGGGAAAATAGTGTTGCTAGGCAACATGACGGTATCCATGGAGAATCTGAAGTATTTAAAATGTTTGTGTAACCAATGTTAACCGAGTTCTCAAAGTAATACAGGCCTATATAACATTTCTAAGGCAAACAAAACTGCTAAATATAGGTCATATATGTGGTTGCTAGGTAAAAGTCGTTGCTATGTAACATAATTGTCTCAACATTATTTATTTATTTATTTATTCATTCATTCAATCATTTGTTTATTCAATCATTTGTTTATTCAATTTTTTATTTATTTATTTATTTATTTATTAATTAATTAATTAATTATTAATTAATTTATTTATTCATTCATTCATTTTTTTTTTTTTATTTATTTATTTTTTTTAAATGTATTTATTTATTTATTTATTTATTTATTTATTTATTTATGTATGTATTTATTTATTTATTTATTTATTTATTTATTTATTTATTTATATTTGCACATGTGCCGGACTCGGACATGCCGGACTCGGACTCGGACATGCCGGACTCGGACTCGGACTCGGACTCGGACTCGGACTCGGAAGGCCGCACTCGGACTTGGACTCGGACTCGGACTGACTGGACTCGGACACATCACTGACTCACAGTCATCATGGTGTGTGAAACCACGATTTTATTGAGATAATGGCTAGGCTGGCGTGTAAATCAACACACGCGAGCTAGACTTGGCTTACCAGCGCGCTTTCAGGAGTTTTTGAGGAAACTGACGCATTAGTGGTACGGAAAAAAAAGACGCGTCCCGGTACAGAAAAAAAATACTCACCCCAGACCATACGCAATTTACACAACAAACTGAGATAATCTGTTCGCGCACGAAGCGCGCAGCGAAAATTTAAAGTGGATGTATAAATTACTTTTTTGAAGGTTAGAATTAACAAGTCTTAGCTCATACAGTAAATTTTTTCTTTCCCACTCGTGTACAGATACACACCAAAAAAAAAACATCATTCCCTAAAACCTGGGGGGGGGGGGGGGGGATGATTGTACATGTCATCCCCCCAACCTTGTGAGGTGGGGGGATGCATACCCCGCATCCCCACCGTTGTCTACGCCCCTGAATTTGATAAACAAAGCACTCATGGCAGAAACATTATCTCAGGTTCAGTCTTAGTTACGTACTTCACGCAGTTTTAGCCGGATGCTAAGGGACTCACAGTCATTGTTTGTCATGTTTGCGGGCACTCTTCATAATGGCCTTTTCTCATACTAGTAATTCCCTCCTGCACATAAACATGACAAACACCAACTCACAAACACACACACTCACTCACGAACGCATGCACACCTTCACCCAGAAAGGTCAAATGATCCCCCTAATATAATGTCGAATGTGTGGTTGCCATGCAAAATGCTGTTGCCAGGCAACATATCAGTATCCATGGATACTTTCATTGTTTCAAATGTGTATTAATAGTTATTTCAGTACTCAGAGTTATACAAGTCTATAATAAGAGCCGAACATTGCATTAAAGTACAAAACAAGCCATCTATATATTGATATACATCCAAAGGTTAATTATTGAAAACCCCTTTGACCTTGAAACATTACCCTCATCGTTAAAACTGTTCTCAGACAAAGCCACACCTGTAGTGTTTATTTATATTAAAAATCAGGAATATTGCTCATGTTAGTTCCGAGAAATTTGATTTAGGAGTGTTGAGTACCGGGTATAGCACTGTGGAGCTTGTTAATGGGCCATAATGTAGGACAATACAGCAAAAAATGTGCCTAGGAAAGGCAAAATAACCCTCTGAATATATGTCAGATGTGTAGTTGCTAGGGAAAATAGTGTTGCTAGGCAACATGACGGTATCCATGGAGAATCTGAAGTATTTAAAATGTTTGTGTAACCAATGTTAACCGAGTTCTCAAAGTAATACAGGCCTATATAACATTTCTAAGGCAAACAAAACTGCTAAATATAGGTCATATATGTGGTTGCTAGGTAAAAGTCGTTGCTATGTAACATAATTGTCTCAACATTATTTATTTATTTATTTATTCATTCATTCAATCATTTGTTTATTCAATCATTTGTTTATTCAATTTTTTATTTATTTATTTATTTATTTATTAATTAATTAATTAATTATTAATTAATTTATTTATTCATTCATTCATTTTTTTTTTTTTATTTATTTTTTTTTTTAAAATGTATTTATTTATTTATTTATTTATTTATTTATTTATTTATGTATGTATTTATTTATTTATTTATTTATTTATTTATTTATTTATATTTGCACATGTGCCGGACTCGGACATGCCGGACTCGGACTCGGACATGCCGGACTCGGACTCGGACTCGGACTCGGACTCGGACTCGGAAGGCCGCACTCGGACTTGGACTCGGACTCGGACTGACTGGACTCGGACACATCACTGACTCACAGTCATCATGGTGTGTGAAACCACGATTTTATTGAGATAATGGCTAGGCTGGCGTGTAAATCAACACACGCGAGCTAGACTTGGCTTACCAGCGCGCTTTCAGGAGTTTTTGAGGAAACTGACGCATTAGTGGTACGGAAAAAAAAGACGCGTCCCGGTACAGAAAAAAAATACTCACCCCAGACCATACGCAATTTACACAACAAACTGAGATAATCTGTTCGCGCACGAAGCGCGCAGCGAAAATTTAAAGTGGATGTATAAATTACTTTTTTGAAGGTTAGAATTAACAAGTCTTAGCTCATACAGTAAATTTTTTCTTTCCCACTCGTGTACAGATACACACCAAAAAAAAAACATCATTCCCTAAAACCTGGGGGGGGGGGGATGATTGTACATGTCATCCCCCCAACCTTGTGAGGTGGGGGGATGCATACCCCGCATCCCCACCGTTGTCTACGCCCCTGAATTTGATAAACAAAGCACTCATGGCAGAAACATTATCTCAGGTTCAGTCTTAGTTACGTACTTCACGCAGTTTTAGCCGGATGCTAAGGGACTCACAGTCATTGTTTGTCATGTTTGCGGGCACTCTTCATAATGGCCTTTTCTCATACTAGTAATTCCCTCCTGCACATAAACATGACAAACACCAACTCACAAACACACACACTCACTCACGAACGCATGCACACCTTCACCCAGAAAGGTCAAATGATCCCCCTAATATAATGTCGAATGTGTGGTTGCCATGCAAAATGCTGTTGCCAGGCAACATATCAGTATCCATGGATACTTTCATTGTTTCAAATGTGTATTAATAGTTATTTCAGTACTCAGAGTTATACAAGTCTATAATAAGAGCCGAACATTGCATTAAAGTACAAAACAAGCCATCTATATATTGATATACATCCAAAGGTTAATTATTGAAAACCCCTTTGACCTTGAAACATTACCCTCATCGTTAAAACTGTTCTCAGACAAAGCCACACCTGTAGTGTTTATTTATATTAAAAATCAGGAATATTGCTCATGTTAGTTCCGAGAAATTTGATTTAGGAGTGTTGAGTACCGGGTATAGCACTGTGGAGCTTGTTAATGGGCCATAATGTAGGACAATACAGCAAAAAATGTGCCTAGGAAAGGCAAAATAACCCTCTGAATATATGTCAGATGTGTAGTTGCTAGGGAAAATAGTGTTGCTAGGCAACATGACGGTATCCATGGAGAATCTGAAGTATTTCAAATGTTTGTGTAACCAATGTTAACCGAGTTCTCAAAGTAATACAGGCCTATATAACATTTCTAAGGCAAACAAAACTGCTAAATATAGGTCATATATGTGGTTGCTAGGTAAAAGTCGTTGCTATGTAAAATAATTTTCTCCATGGATAATCATATATATACATTATTTGTTTTGCACTATCAAGGTTATTAATTGTATGTCTTGTATATTTATACTTTGAAAACTCAACTTACATATTTGTAAACGTCTACAAGTTATATTGTCTTAAGTTAATCAACTGGATTTTTTTCTAATTGTGCAGGAATATACAGCAAAATAGCATTTTCATGAAAATGGTGGTTTGGTTTGGCATATCCTAACAAACACCTATATCATAAATTATTGTTGAAATGCTTATTTTTCTTGAATTGTTTCACTTTAGAATCAATATGAAGTCCATCAATTTATGGTTCAGATAATTTTTATTCCGTTCTGAAAAGAAAATCTCCTTGAAAAAAGAAAATGGCAAGCGTATATGCAAGGTTAAACTGGTTGCTAGGGAAAATTATGTTGCTAGGAAACACAATTTCATTAATATTTACTCACAAATTATGTCAGACTGTTCGGAATGATTTTGTCATTTCATTATTAGTGTTTAAATCATTGGAAACATACATTTACTTATTAAAAATATTTAATAATTGGTAAGTAACTAATTTTTTTCTAAATACCACTTGTATTTCATGTGAAAAGGGGCATGTGTCATATAATTGGCGTTGCCATGGTTACGAGCAACTATTTTAATGGGGGGTTAGCATTTATCGGGAGCTGGGTTCATGACCTTTCCTCTGATACCAAATTTTCCATGCCCGACCGGGGGTGCAGCCAAATCCTAAAATAAGGCCCTTTCTGGACTTGGCTCATGGACTATAAGGGGTAATGAGAGTTTGCATGAATTTCATACAAATATTCATGATGTATGAAGTAAGGATTTTGTCATTGACCTTGAGGTGAACCTTAAGTGACCTTAATATTTGTAGGTCACTCGTGATCTTTAAGGAGTTTAAAACTAATATCATACGTATCTCCATTCCCTACAAAATAAAAGCCTTTCACGACTGGATGACGAGAATATAGTCCGGTTTCATTAAAAATACAGTTTTCTAAACATTAACATCGTTATCATATATCCGCGTTTCCATGGCAACGGGTAGACTGTCCGATGTCACATGGTGGATTTGAACTCTGGAGGCCATGTGCGTTCCTCCATTACAAATGTGTCATAGTATAGCTCAGAAAACCGACTACAGAGAAATAACTAGCCAAAAATCCACTAAAGTTCTAATTTGTGACAGTAGTATACAATTAGGGGTTAATTAGCGGTGACCCTTGGGACCTTAAAACGGTACCCTCACCTTAAAACATGTTCTAACAGAAATACAGTCCTTAAATGTCTGAGTATATGAAAAATCAGGAGTATTGCTCATGTAAGTTCCGAGAAATGTGATTTAGGAGTATGGAGTATCAGAAATAGCACTACAAAGCTCGCTAATGAGTCAGTTTAAACATGTATCACGTGATTGGCGTTGCCATGGTTACGAGCAATAATTTTTTTGGGGGGTCAGCATTTCTTGGTAGCTGGGTTCATAACCTATCCTCTGATACCAAAATTTCCGTGCCCCTCGGGGGGTGCTACGGATTTCATTTTTTCTGGCCTCGGCTCATGGACTATAGGGTTCGATATTCCGAAGGTTCGAAAATGAAATGGGGTTCGTTAGTCCGAAAATGAAATGAGATTCGTTAGTCCGAAAATGCAATAGGGTTCGTTAATCCGAACTGATATGGGGTTCGTATTGAACCTTTTGGATTAACAAACCTCATTTCATATTCGGATAAACAAACCTCATTTCATGTTCGGATTAACGAACCCCATTTCATTTTCGTATTAACCGACCTTTCGGAATATTGAAACCAATTTCATATTCGGAGAAACGAACCTTTGAAATAACGAACCTTCGGAATAACGAACCTTCGGTAGGCGCGCCGGAAGCAGTTTTGGATTGGGGGGGGGGGGGGGGGGGGGGGGTAAAGACCTAAGGGGGCTCACGATTTGTTTGTGTAGGGGCACATGCCCAACCACACTCACAGGGTTGCCAACTTTGAGCCAGAGGTGAGCGAAGTGACTGAGCGGGGGAAGGTGAGAGGGGACACCCACTCCCACGGTAGGGAGCTTTTGCATTTTTGGACTTGGTGCAATCTGGTGCATACCTAGATAGGAAATTCGGGCTTAAGATTAACTGTATCTGGGAAAGTGTGTTATGATTTGATCGACCAGAAATTTTAATTATATTTTTCACGAAGAAAACAAAATGATAATTGACACACTAAAAAATATGCACCCCAACACATTTCCAACATAAACCATACGCCACATTATGTATGATCCAACAACAGCCTACAGCCAAGAATGAGTCCCGAGGGAGCGAAGCGACCGAGGGCTAAGGCAGAGCGAGAAGGGGAGTGTTTGGGATGGGGTTTCCCCCTCCCACGGGGAAGATTTTTCATTTATATACTTCAAATGGTGCAATTTGGTGCACGTCACACAACCAGCCAGAGTCAATAATGCCAGCCTACACGAGAACTACGTGTCCCGGTACAGAAAAATGTTACTCACCCCAGACCATACGCAAGTTACACAACAAACTGAGATAATCTGTTCGCGCGCGAAGCGCGCAGCCAAAACTTAAAATTGATGTACAAATTAGTTTTTGAACGTCAGAATGAACAAGTCTTAGCTCATAAATTTGTATTTTTTCTTTCCCACTCTTCTTCTTCTATATATATATATTTTTTATATTTGTTTTAATTTTTTTTTTTTTTTTGGGGGGGGGGGTGCTTTTTGGGGGGGCAAACACGCGTTTTGCCCCACTTTTTGGATTGGGGGGGGGAGCGGTCACCCCCCCCCCCCCACTTCCGGCGCCTATGCCAGTGGCGTAGCGAGGGTCAACGGATTGGGGGGCACGACTGCGAGGGAGCGGAGCGACCAAGCCCGAGGGCGCGAAGCGCCCAAGGGGGGGGGGGGGGGGGGGGGTGAGGGTGGAGGGTGTGGGAGGGGGTGTGGGAGGGGGTGTTCTGCGTCCCACGGTAGGGAGCTTTTGCAATTTTTCACTCGAAATAATGCAATCTGGTGCATACCATGGAAGAAAATTTGATAATACTAAAATTAAAGAAATCATGACTTAAATCATCTCCCTCATTATTAGACCGCTATACATAGTATACAAACAAAATCGAACCTACACACACACCACACTCAAATACGCTCACATCGTCCGGGCATGTCTATACTTATTTGGGGGAGGGTGTTGGAGGGTGTTACCCCCTCCCACGTGGATACAATTTTGAAATTGGTGTTTAAAATATCACTTTACAAGTATGATTATTATTGTCCTTATCATTATTACCATTATAATTGTTATTATGCATTTTGTAAGATTTTTTAAAGATTTAACTTCGAAAAATGTGGGTGATGTTGGTACTTGTACAGGCCACTCCCGCATCAAAAAGTGGGGGATATATCCCCTCCCCCGGAATCTACGCCCATGAGCACACTAAAGCACACGCCGTTGATCCCCATGTGTATCTCCTGGTGGAACTCTCGTTTCTGGCGTACATTTGAATTCAGATCTGTCTGGTTAAGTGGATCTGTAAATGAAGTGCTTGATGTAGAAGGATCATTTTCAAGAAGGGGGCAAAATGTTCTCTAAAGTGGAGGGCATTGCGAGGGAGCGAAGCGACCAAGCGAGGGAGGGGGTGTCCCCCTCCCACTGTAGGGAGCTTTTGCATATTTTTTGCTTTAAATTGTGCGATTTGGTGTATACCCGAGACAGAAGTATTATATGATTCGTAGTTCAAGCTATGGAATCAAACATACATAATGTATGCATATGAAAAAGTGGGAGGGAAATGTATGGGGGGGGGGGGGGGGGGCATGCCCCCCTTCCCCCATCCCCCGCATGTTGTCGCCCATTTGTAAGTACCGCGTGACTAGACCCACGACACGGGTCCCTTGGGTTAAGTTCAGTAGGCCTATGCTCAACTGATGCAGATGTCGACTCTGGAGAAGATGACTGGTGCCCTTTGCCTAGACATTTTGGACTACGTAGTGCAGCTATGCGCCCATATATATCTTGCATGCAGGTGTCAAACGGTCAAAGGTATCTATAAAAACGGGAGGCAGCAAGATCCTGCATAGGCCCCTGGTGGACGATTTACCATGCGCTATAGGCAGTTTGTTTGGCCTACGCGCACTGCGTCGATCCTCGCGCGCGGGACTGACAATTCGCATAAGGCGCGCACTAGCTGAAGGGATGCCCGCGGCCTCCCACTTGGAAGGATTCTTCATATTGATATAGGTGCGCTATTGCTACTAGGGAACGATTACACCTTAAAGTTATACCCTGCCTGTAGACGACTAAAGTTCCTTAATTTGATATATGATAATGTACACTTTATTGTACATAAATATTAAATATTTCAACTTTAACAAGTGTCCGTACATATACGGCTCTCATATGTCGGTGTAGGATTTCTACAGTGTACATAACTCTAACAACAATAGCCAAAATGCAGGATCAAAAACAGAAATCAGTGACCAGATGACTTTCAATTGTTGAGAAGGACTGCAATAATCAAGCACAGTGGAACATGTGATTTGCTAGGGCTAGTTTATTTGCACCAATTAAAATGCCGTGTACATCATTAAGATCTTTTAAGCGATTCGTGCTATATGAATTTTATTCAAGTCTAAAATTATTTTTAGAGGTTTACATGACATTTGAATGCATTTCCCCCAGGTAGTGAAAACATACACAGGACGTTATTTCGCCCTTGAAATAACAACAACAAAAACATTGTAGTAAATCTCGAGTTCTGTGTTATATCATATTCAGAATACTTAATTGATGAAGGCTTGCTTGGAAAGTAGCCCTCCAAATGAGTTTTTAATTTTCCATGTCCCAAGTAATGTTCTCTCTTTTCTCTATATTTTGCCATTTCTGCATAATACAACAAATCAAAAATGGGAACATGCCAAATTTGTTGACGAAACTGTTTCTTAGAAGTGCACATGGAATTTGAATACATTGCAACAGAACCCCCAAATAATAATCTACCAACTCTGTTCTCCCGTCTCTCCTCACTGAGCCTTGGCTTCAGCAGCAGCCTTCCGCTCCATGACATCCATGATACCCATGTTCCTAATACCAACGATCAGATGGATCCCGCTGATGGCAGCCTTCACAAGAGCAATAGGAGTCGAGATGTAAAACACCAGACGGACTAGGCCCAAAGATCCAACTGGTAGTAATACCACACATGATAAATAATTGTTTTAAATACTAACACAAACATAAGTTTTTTCATATTCTTCTTTTACAATGTCTATTCTTATTATTCGTCAATATCTGACTAACATTCTGTAATATTATTACATTCACGATTATTGAAAACCAACATGAATATGTTCGTATGCTCCCCTACGTGCATTTGAAGATCAAAGATGCTAATAACTCACCTCTGTTTTTTTTAAATAAAATTCTAAAAGGAACCACTCTTCCCTTGTGCAGTCAAACATGTGTATATTATAGTGACAACCAAATGTTAAACCCTGCACCTAAAAACAAAGTTATGACACCTATAGAAGTCTATAGAAGTCAACTGTCTACAGTGGCCACTTTTCTTGTTTCCATTAGGTGGTCACGAGACAAATTTGACTGCAGTTTGAGTTCCCATAGATTATGTTTTCTTTTAAAAACACAATACAAATTATGTACATACCCACTGGTCCCTCAGTGAAGTACAGGAGATACAGCATGGAGTAGAACAGCTCATTGCCAGCACACATCACAGACAGAACCGGCTACAAAGGACAGGATAGTCAAAATAAACACTTGCCATTACCTTCCTCATATTCATACATCCAATAAGCCCATTAAAGTACTAAATGAAGATTGAGAATTTAATTTAATTTAAAGGGGACCACCAGGAAAGAACAACGCATAATAATACGTTTCGGCACCGTTGTGTGATATCAAATAGATGCCCAACGTTTTGTAAAGGGTTTTGTAATTTATAAACAATGCAATTAATTACCAGTGCTTACGGAACCATTATTACGCAGCCTAATGGTTCCGTACGCACCAAACGTTTGTGAGTGCGCAAATTCTATTCATGCGTACGTTCGGAGACAATAGAATCACGGACGATGCGTTCGTCTAAGATAAAATGTAGTCTTCGTAGGCAGATCAGTGAACACATGATTTTTTCCAATGATATCATTTTTCTGAACTTTTTGTTGGAATGGACTACTAAAAATGTTACCTTTTATTTTTTAAAATATTATTTTGGGGTGGTGGTACCCTTTAATTACAATCTAATTGTCCCTGTTTTGCCTAGTGCATACCATTTGTTCTAAGACTTGTACAAAAAAAGAAGAAATAGTCCCACCTGCTAGGCAAACATATTCAAATATATATGGAAATGCACATTATCTGAACCACATAAAAACCTAAATCTTCAATTCAGTCAGATATATCTTTTAAAAATAACATTTAAGTTTTCTGTTATTTATCAACATAAATTGTACAAAAAATACATTAGAACAATCATACAATAAGATGGAAATCACCGTGATTTTGATACATTTTGGCAAAGTTTAGAAAGTACTGGTACTAATCAGTAGGCCTACTCAATCAAGGCATACATGAAGCCAGTTTGCAGTGCTCAAAAGTAGCACAGGCCCTGGAACGGGGCCACTACAATTAGCTTTGGGCCCTCAAAAATTAATTCATGCTTAATTTCACTCGCCCAAATGGGCAACCAAGTTCACATTAGCAATGATCCTCTTTGTTTGGGGTCACCAGGTTCATGTTTCGGGCCCGTAGAATTTGTAAAATGTTTTGGCTAGTCCTACTGTGTGCCCCCCATAGGTTATTGTTGAGCATTCCATTTCGTCCCCCTTTTGTGAAGGTTCAGCAGAATACTAACCCGTGATGTGTAGTAGATTGCCAGGATACGGTTCTCAGATGGGTCTATCAACTTGTGGCTGGTTCGCCCACCCATCAACGAACTAACACAAAAAAAACACAAAAGACACAAAATGAACTTTAAAAAGTAAACAGACAACATCTAAAGGAAAATAGACACCATTAACCCAGCTGCTGCAAATCCCTTAATTCAAGAGTGATCAAATAGGTAATGTCTTTAATGTAACTGAGTAATATCAATACATTAGTGAGGAAGCGAAGCGACCGAGCGGGGGAGGGTGTGGGAGGGGCCGGGTGTCCCCCTCCCGCAGTAGGGATTTTTTATATTTTGGGGCGTGAAATTGTGCGATTTGGTGCACACATGAGACAGAAATTTCACGTAATATGAAGTATATAAGTATGGAACCAAACATACATAATGTCAAAGGGAGGGGGACAATCTCCTCCACTTTCAAATGTGAGGGGGGGGGGGGGGGGGGGACATGATATTCCAATTTGATTTGCGTTCAGCGCATATGGACCGAATTGACTGAAAGATATATTATTTCAGATTAATTTATTTTCTGTGACGGTAATAGATGAGGGTGTAATAAACTTCGTTTGAGGTGTGCGTTTGAGAAATTACGCTGCCCAACACATTTCGAAAGGTGAGTTCCCGCAACCGAAATAAAACTTGCAATATGAGAAACTGTATGCAAACAAAAAAGAAGAGATTTACAGTCCTTTTCGAACTAAAAAACCCAGCTATTTTGAAGATTAATTATTGATAAATGTGTCTTTCCCCTCTTTGGCATTATATCACTCAAATGTTTTCTTCCTCATTTTCGGAATTATTTAGGGGGGGCGAAATGATATGTTCGCCCCCCAATATTTTCATTGAGGGGGGGGGGGGGGGCGGGGGCGACCGCTGGTGACTTGCTATATTTAGGGCAGCACCGAGCTGTAGGGGGACATTGTTATCAAGGTACACATACACACGGCCATCATAAGACACAGTGAAGCACAACGGCCAATTTAGAATTTGTTTTACAAAACCAGGGCCCATATTTATGAAAGCCCGCTAGCTTAGTTCCTTGATAAGTCCTTTCTGGATGGCGTTGCCAAGAAGTAAACACAATATATTTTAGCTGCTAACTAGGGTTAACTTAGTGGGTACCTGAGGCTTAACTAGTTGACCCTAGTTTGGGGACTAGGAAAAATGGTTGTTGGTCAATAAACTGCACAATTAAAATGCACTTAGCAATCAACTAAGCTAGCGGGGTTTCTTCTCCTTCTTCCAAATTTAGTACAGTCCTCTGGGTACAGTATTGTCATACTGTTGTGTGGTATGGAAGTGCAGTGTGAAGAACCAAATGAGAGAGCCATGCGTCTTTGGAGATGATACAAAAAATGAATCAATCTCTATAGAAGTTGTGGCGCAGTGTCAGTCCTACCAGCCCACTCTTGAAGTTGTCGAGGTTAGGAGACGATCGTGTTAGGACTGGGAGCTGGTTCCACAGGCAGACGGCACTTGGAAAGAAGGATGAGTGGTGGCTTCATGCGAGTATGCAGTATTGTTGTTGGAATTGTGCTTGTCGTCGTCTAGAAGTGGATGTGACTGGAAGGAAATATGGTGATCCAGGTGGTATGGCAATGAGGCCATTCAGGATATTAAACGTCATGATAATCTTGAGGTGAGCCTGTCGTTCTTGCAGGGTCTGCCACCCCACGGTCTGAAGCATTTGAGTCACGCTGTGGAGTTGATGGTAGTCCTTAAATACAAATCAAGCAGCTCGCCGTTGAACCATGTCTATTATTCTAATTTGTTCTTTAACATGAGGGTCCCAAGGGTCCCAAGCTGCCTATTCCAAGGTTGGGCGGACATATGTGTTGTAAGCTTGTTCCTTGATCCTTTGCGGACAGCATTGCAGGTTTCTTTGGAGAAATCCTCTTTTTTTAAATAATATACTATAGTGAACAATAGTCCATAAGGCGAGACATAGGTCAAACTCAAATATAGACAATACATGTACTGCACTATATAAGACATCCTCATGGGCCAATCAATGGTTCACAGCAGCTTAAGAATATTAGAGAGAGCCCTTAGCTACGTGACGTCAACTGCAGAAGGTGCTGATGCACTCGACTCTTGAAAGATTGAGCTCCGTTGTCATAGATGACTCCAACTACGTTCCCTGGTAGGCTATTCCATACAGTGACTGCTGTGTGGATGAAACTCCTGCCAGCTGAGTGAGTTCTTGAAGTAGGCTGTTTGAGAGCGTGACTCGGCATTGACAAACTGGTGCGGGTTGCACGTCTTATGAGGTAGGGTTGAGGCAGCATTGCTTTCAGGTCTGAAGGAAGTATACCGGTGTGCATCTTGTAGAGGACTGCAGCAGCAGCTACTTGCCGTCTATGTTGTAGAGAGGGGATGTTCAGTTCAGAGCGTGCCACTTTCTCGTCCACACCGATAATGCGCAGGGCCTTGCTCTGGATACGGTCAAGCAGTCCAAGTGTTGTAGCGGATGCGTTCATCCAACACAGAGAGGCATATTCCATGATGCTACGAATTTGAGCCTTGTAGACAATGGCTTTCCCTGTAGCATCTAGCTTGGTTGACATCCTTCGAAGGGCTCCTAGCTTCTGTCCAGCTCTGGCTGTAATGTTGGAAATATTCTTCGACCATGTAAGCTTCCTGTCAATGGTCACACCCAGGATTTCCAGTTCATCTGTTTCGGTGAGTTTGGTGTCTCCAAAGTATAGGTCTTTTCTTGTTGGGCTTCTCTTTCTTGAAATGGTTAGTGCCTTGCACTTCGTTGGTTCAAATGTCACCTTCCACTTGTCGGCCCATTGCCTCATGAACTCCAGGTCTCTGTTTAAGCTTGTGCTGGCTGCCTCAGATTCACCTGGTGATCTAATTTCGCAGAACAAGGTGGAATCGTCCGCGTACAGATACAAGTCGTTCTCACAATTATCTCCCAGATCGTCTATGAAGACAGAGAACAGCAGTTGGCCCAGAACTGATCCCTGAGGCACTGAGGCGTTGATGGTGGTGGTTCCTGATGATTGGCCAGACAGGACGACTTTGAAGGATCTATCAGATAGGTAGCTCACTATCCAGGTCAGCAGATTGCCAGTAACTCCTTTGCCTTTCAGCTTGGAGCAGAGTCCGCTGTGCCATACCTTATCGAAGGCTCCTTTAATGCCCAATGCAATAACACGCACTTCATTTCCTCTATCTAATGTGTTTGACCATTGCTGGGAAAGGATAGTAAGAATGTCTGCTGTGCTGTGGTGGGGTCTGAAGCCGAATTGCCTGTCAGAAATGAGCTGATGTTGAAAGAGGTAGTTCTGGAGTTGTTTCTGTACAATTGATTCCATAACCTTACTGATGTTGCTGAGGAGAGATATAGGGCGATACATCGATGGATCGGACTTTGAATCCCTCTTATGTATCGGGATCACATGTGCAGTCTTCCACTGGCTCGGAAACACTCCATTCGAGAAGCAGAGCTCAAAGAGGCAGCTGAGTGGTCTAGCTAGTTCAGCGCTACACTCCTTTAGGACTCTGGAAGGAATATCATCCAGTCGCTTTGTCAGGACTTAGTTTCCACAAGTGTCTCTTTACATCTTTGGCTCTGAAAGGTACTTTGTCAATCTCATGCTGAGTAGTTTGTGGGACTTCAGGAGCAATCTCTTCGGCACCATCAAGATGGCATTTCCTAGCAAAAACCTGGCTGAGAACTTCTGCTTTCTCCTTTGCAGAAGAGTAGACATGATCCTGATCCTTTAAGGCAGGTATATCCGCTTTGGTCTTTCTTCCGGATAGGGTGTTCACCTTATTCCACCATTCCTTACTGCTGATGCTTCCATCAGTCAGCTCCTTTTTCAGTTTCTTGTTATGTTGTCTCTTTGTCTGTTTTTCGGCCTTGTTGTACTCTGCTCTGGCTTCTTTGAATTTGTCTTTATTTGCTTGTGTGTCCTCTCTTTTCATCTTCTTGTATAGACGTCTCTTTCTGGTAGCTGTTTCCCTGCACCGATCGTTGAACCAGGCTTTGTCTCCGGTCTTTCCTGTTACTTCCTTGCTTGGGATGTAGATGTCCATAGCATCAGATATAATGTTAGTAACATTTCTGCATGCCGTTTCTGGAACTGTTTGAAGGGCTTGGGTCCAGTCTATTGAGGAGAGGTAACCACGCATTCCCCAGTAGTCGGCTTTGTCATAGCGCCATACTTTTCGTCTGTAAGGCTTGTCGCGGTTGAGTGGGACATCTAACTTCACCAGAACCGGGTTGTGATCGGATGTACCAAGTCTTGCGAATGTTGTGGAGGTGGCAGGCATGTCAGTCAGAACAAGATCTAGGATCTGATCTTCCCTGGTTGGTTCATCAACAATTTGTTTAAGTCCCAAAGAGTTGGTCATCTCCAATGCACGTCTGCCTATAGTGTCGGTAATGTGGCTGCCAAGCCAGTCGGTGTGATGCACATTGAAATCACCAATTGCAAGGAGAATCACAGACTGGGCGTTAAATTCGGTTAGCTTAGGAAAGGTGGCAGAATCGAGATAATCGATGATGTCGCTGTTGGTGTTTGGTGGTCTGTAGATTGCTGCACAAAGGAGCTTCTGTGTTCTCAAGGCTACTGTGAACCACATCAGTCCAAATTCAGGAGGATCGAGATCAGCTTCCAGGCAGTAGATGGCAATCCCTCCACCTGTTGTGTTTGGTCGGTCTCTGCGGCAGCAGAGTGAGTAGCCAGGAATGGTGATACAGTCTGCTTCATCCGTAACAGTCTCGTCTAGGAATGTCTCCACGACAACAACAATAGCTGGTTATATCTCATGACACAGGTTACTAAGCTCACCTATGTTAGACCTTAGGCCTCTAATGTTCACTTCTAGTATACTCAAATCCGTTTCACGTAGTCGATGGGCGGGCGTGGGTCGATTCCGTTTTAATCCGTCCGTTCGAGGCTTTCTTTTCTTGTTTTTAGCGAGGTTAAAGTAGGGAACGCGGGGATGCTGGCCCAACGCCCCATAGGATACACACTTAAGCAGTGCGGCAGGGATGTGTGCTATGCATGACCTGAACTAAAAGCATCCGAGGACTCATAACAGTTCGGGTACTCAGATGGTAGAGATTACCGCTTAGTCAAGGACTGGGTGATCAGCACTTTCATGTACATCCCCACTCCCTATCTTGTCTTGTTTGCCTCGCTGCAGATGTCGATGTGAGGTTTCCAGCCAAGCCTGGAGTTGATGGTGACCCCAAGGTACTTGGCGTTATTGACTTTGTTGAGTTCAGTTCATTCAAGGGTATAAGATGACTGCATGACATTTTCACCTTGTTGGCAAGGGCGTCGATTTCTTCTCGCCATTGGGGGGGATGATTCGTCATTTTGACCATCTCTGGCGAGGGAGCGAAGCGACAACCCAGCAGCGTACCCGGGTTTTCATGGCTGAGGGGGGGGGGGGGGGGTTAGGGGGCCCCAAAGCTTTTGAATTCAGCTGTTTAGAAATTGGAAGATTATTAAGTGCACATTGCAAGCATCATGTTATGAGCTGGGCTTTGTCCAATATGAACTTTAGCCTGATAGATACATATGTGCAAGCATTCTGATGGAACCCTGAATAGCATCAGTCATGGGATACCCACATTGGGAAGCCTATTGGGGGTCCAGGGGGCGGAGCCCCCGGAAGCTGTGGGATTTGTAATATCCAAATATAAATATGTTGTATATATGTAAATATAGAGTTAACTATTCTTTAGTTAATTGGCTTTTGATTTAGCTGTATAGAGATTGGAAGATTATTAAGTGCACATTGCAAGCTCTTGCTTTGATGAGGGCACTGTCCAAGTATGGATGAATTTTAGTCTGGTAGATAAATACTGTCGATTGCGATCATCCTGATGGAACCCTGAAAAGAACAAGTCAATGGATACCTACATTGGAAAGCTTATTGGGGGTCCAGGGGGCGAAGCCCCCGGAATCTTTGGGATTTTTTATATCCAGAAATACAATTAACTATTGAATAGTTAGCTCAATTTTAGTGAGCGAAGCGCAGACGCACAGTGGGCCAGGATCACATGAAAGTTTGCCAAGAGAGAAGTCCTGAATAAAACTATTTAATGAGTACAGGGCTGGGACTGGGTCAAATAACCTTAATGGGGGTTCCAGGGGCGCAGCCCCGGAACATTTTGGATTTGGGCAGTGTAGCATTATCAAAAAGTGGTTTAAAGACGACTATAGTAACAACTTCCATTCATGAGAGGAGGCAATGCTTCTTAATTCTAATGTTATTATAGATTTTTGAACCCCAAATATTTTGGGGGGATGATAATACAGGCCATCCCCCCACCTGAAATATTGGGGGGGGGGGGATATATCCCCCCCCCCCCCCATCCCCCCGTGATCGACGCCCCTGCTTGTTGGTCACTCTTAGGACTTCACACCTTGATGGGTTGAACTCCTTTTGTCACTTTGCCTCCCACTCCAGGAGATACCGTAGATTTTGCAGGAGGGCATCTGCATCAGCTTGGATGGAAATACGCCTGTACACAAAGTAATCGTCAGCAAACATCCGCACCTCTGAAGATAAACGAGTGGGGAGATCATGTATGTTCACAAGAAATAGGAGAGGTCCAAGGACAGTCCCTTGTGGTACACCGGAGATGACTGCGTTATGGTCTAATTTGTTTGTCCATCAACTATTACCTATTGCAGTCGACCAGAGAGAAAATTCTTTATCCATCTGAAAAGATTTCCACGGACGCTGTAGTATGATAGTTTGAGTAGGAGTCGTTCATGTGGCGCCATATCAAAGGCCTTGGAAAAATCTAACACAATGGCATCGACCATTGCTTAGCGTTCAGGCCCCTTGCAAGGTCGTGTATGGTGAGGAGCAGCTGAGATTCGCAAGAATGGTGTTTACGGAACTGATTTTGCTTTTCAGAGAGGATGCCATGCTGCTCATGCTGTGACAAGTGAGTGGAATGGGTCTGTAATTACAGGTCTCGTGTCGGTTTCCTTTTTTTTAATAGGGCTCACGAGTGCTGACTTCCAGTCCATGGGTATTTTACCTTGATGAAGTGTAGATTGGTACAGGATATTCAAGAGTGCGAGTTCTGTAGAATATTCCTTCAGAAAGGCGTGCTGGTAGGTTGTCAGGACCAGACGCTTTATGTGGTTTAAGTCCTGCTAATAGCTTCCTAACTCGATAATGGTTAACTTGAAGATTAGGGAGATCTGGATGTGGGCTTTCATCAAGATCAGGAATGCTGTTGAGATATTCTTGAGTGAAGATGGATGCAAAATGGTTGTTCAGAAGAGTTGCCTTCCTTCATGAACTGGGCAACCCTGGAGTGGTCACAGCGCTTGCTTTTGATGTAAGCCCAGTAGCGTTTGCCATTATTTGAATTTTCACCAGGTCTGAGATTTAACATTTGATAAGCTCTACCACATTTATGTTGCATACTCTTTTCAGGTTTTTGTGTGTTTCAAGGTAGGTAGGATCCGGCTGCCCTCGATTTTGTGAGTCACGCAACCGCCTGTATGCTCATCTTTTCTTCCTGGAGAGGTTTTTCACCTCGGATGTTATCCATGGTTGGCTGAATCTCTTTGAAGCCACCTTTGATGGAACATGTCGTTAAATGATAATCAGAAGCTTGTTCTTGATTTGATCCCACTGAGACTGGACAGGGGTCTCCAAAGTAGTGTGGGTGAGACTGTCATCTACAAAATTCACTGATCTAACTTAGTGGAAGTTTGTTTTGTTCCACAGATGGATCTTTCTTTGCAGAGGCATTTCGAATTGGGCTCTGTCCTCCGAGACAGTGAGGACCATGTCATGATCGCCAATACCTGGCAACGGAACACATCTCCTTATTAACGAAGGCCGATTTGTAAGAAAGAGAAAGTTAGAGTAGATTGCCTTCTGGTTGAGAAGTCCATGACTTGTGTCAGGCAATGGTCTTGGAACGTTGACAGAAATGCTGAGTTGACTGGTAAAGTGTTCTGACGGCCATCAACAGTTTCAATTAGTCAGATGATGTCAGGGAGATTTAGGTCACCAGATAACTCCATCATAACCATCAGGTCTGTCTTTGCGTATATCCTGGGTGTTGTAACCAGGAGGGATGATCTCATTACACATGTCACATGAGATGTCGTCGTTTAGTCACGTCTCACAGCACACAACGATGTATGGGTTACGCGAATCAACTGCTTGCCAGAAAGATTTCCTCCTTGTTACGCACGCTCTGGAAATATACAGTCAAGACCTTGAGTTGTTTGCTCATCTTGCAGCTAGGCTGATTTACACGTCTACGTGATGAAGACCGGCGAGGTGGTAAGAGGCAATGGAAGACTATGGGGCCAGATCAACAAAACAGAAACAATAATACAAGTGGTTACATTGTAATGAACACTAAGCAATCACCTGTGTAGATGCATCCAGTGGCCTGCTATGTCTAGGGTAGCACCGAGCTGTAGGGGGACCATGTAATCAGGGTACAGCACACACAGGGCCATCATAAGACACAAAGTTGCACACCGATCACTCAACTGGTCTAGCATGGCTCCAAACTTGGTTTCTGAAAGTTCACAATGCAGTATTGTTAGCACTTAATTTACATAGGTTTCACAGTCTATCTAAACGCTCTGTTAATAACTTTACTGAACATTGCTGTGATGTGTGGTGGTATCTGCTTTACAATTACTTGCTAAAACCTCAATTATCTTGCAGTAACACATATTCATGGAAACACATGTCCATGCTCTGTCTATTTTCCCCCAAATTAAGTTGGGATTTATTTCCCTACTGTTCAAGTACACCATGTACATGAATACGTATTCCTGGCATAGGAGCCCTTAAATGCATTGAAGGGTACCACCACCCAAAAATAATAATAAGGTAACATTTTGAATAGTCCATTCCACCATAAAGTTCAGCAAAAAATGTTTGTTTTTTTTCAGAAAATTTGTATTCAATTGGGAAACGCATCACATACTATACGTGGACGTGATGTGGCAAGATTGGTAGAGCGCGTGCCTTTCAATCGTAAGGTCCCTACTTCGAAACCAAGGTATACCCATCGCGATTTTCCTTCAGCAAGAAAATTTATCCACATTTGCTGCTCTCGACCCAGGTGTATAAATGGGTACCCGGAAGGATGGAACGGAGTTACTTAGCACTGTGTGCACCTATGAGGTTGCCAACTGGAATGCTCCCCAGGGAGTGGAAAATGTGCACTTTGTGTGCTAGATTGAGTGCAGTATGTATCGATGACCAGGGTTATAAAAGTGATGCGCCGCGAGTGTCGAAAGGCGAAACGTGCGCTATATAAGTAGCCACCATTAGTATTATCTATTATTACAACATGTGTTCATGGGTCTACATACGAAGGCTACCTTTTGTCTAGGACGAATGCATCGTATGTGATTCCATTGTTTCCAAACGTATGCGTGAATATAATTTGGCGCACCCGCGGACGTTTGGCGATTACGGAACCAATAGCCAATAATGGTTCCGTAAGTGGTGGTAATTAATTTCATTGTTTATGAATAACACAACCATTTGCAAAGTGTTGGGCATTTATTTGATATCTTACAGCGGTATCAAAACATACAATTATATGATGCTACTCGCCTATTTTCCCCTTAAAGTAAATTTAAGATATCCAACGATACAGAGGGTTGGCTTGATAGTAAGGAGCCATTAATATGAAGATTTAAAAAGTATGAGTATGTCTGTACTTGTACGCGCATGTGTTTATTTACAGGTGTGTGTGTGTCTTTAGTTGATATTCTACCTTGATTTAATTGTCTTGCCTAGTAGCCGTAAACGCATCGAGGAAGGAGCCCAAAAGATAGAGGGAGAGAACTAGCTATGGGAGACAATGGCCTCTGTACAAAGTTTGTACAAGGTCTGTGGGGATTCAGAACCTTGATGGATACACCTACCTTGATTTAGTTTCCTGGCATAGTAGTCGCCAAAGGCATCGAGGGAGGATCCCAGTAGAAATAAACCGAACACAAAAAGTAACTAGCCCCCTAAACAATTGCTCATAATTTCATACCCAAGAATCCTTTCAAGATTTTGTCTTGAAAAATATATTTCATGATAGTTATCATCTGCAATTATCATTGCAGTTTATTGAGGATTGGAACATTTCCAAGTGCACTGTTTTACAATTGAAGTTAATGTATTTAACCACATGTGGCATTACAAAATATAAATGGACGGAATATCAAACAGCATTGTTTCATAAACCATAATCATTGCATACAGTCAGATATGCTGTTTATCAACAATGCACAAGCACGCGCAATGTCTTGTGACCTTTGAATTGGGCCATTTTGTCTTTAATCTGTGCTCATTCAGCCATACAGTGATGAGTACCTCTGATTTTAACACACACTGGACATATCAACTGTAGAAATATTGTGGTAAGATGACATCTTGAAATAAGTATCGGTTATGAAACTATGTTCAGTTGTTTAGGGGGGTAGTTACTTTTTGTGTTCGGCTTAGATGGATAGCTTGTATGATATCATACCTTGATCTAGCTTCCTGGCATAATAGCCGTCAAATTCATCGAGGAAGGAGCCCAGGAGATAGAGGGTGACAGCTAGCTGATAGCAGCTCTTCATGAAGAACAGGGACAGGATGGTGAAGATGATGCGGAAATAGCCTGCATGCCGGGAAGAGAAGGAAATGTAAACGAGAATTCAGGCTCGTAGTCAGAGAGGGGGGGGGGGGGGGGGGCGTTCGTTGGGTGCCACCCCCCCCCCCCCCCCCATTCAGAAAGTTCCTTTTTTGCCGGTCTCGGTCCACTTTTTACCCATCTCGGGTCCACTTTGTATCGGTCTCGACCATCTAATAAACCAATGGTCAACCACCTAACCATGCAGTGGTCTCAGCCTCGGCCGCGAAAAGTTTTGGCATCGGACCCCCTCCCCCCCCCCCCCCCCCCCCTTGCATAGCTTGCCCTGGCCGTGTCCGACCTGGCAACAGTATTTTTTCTTACGCAAATATTTTCTGAAGGTCAAATTATAACGTGAACATTTTGAATGAAGAATGAAAGGGGCACATGCATGCACAGATAAAAGGACAATTCATGTAGTTTTATACAACACTATACAGCAAGTTATGTGTAGATGCTGGTTGTGTGTTGATTTCGTGTGATAGAAGTGACGAGCGAAAACATGGCGTCTGATTGTGTGGAAGGACATTTGCATTCGGGTGATCTTAATTTGATTCCGATTCATAACTCGCTCTTGGTAGCATTTATTTTCCCGCAAAATATTTCCAAATATGGAATTGGTATAAAAAGAAACAGCAAAATTATATAACATACAGTGCGAGTCCACAAAAACGCAACCGGACTTTGATAGCTAATAAATCCACAATTCTAAATATATATATGTTGATATTGGTACCATGTTAAAGCTTGGGAAATTGCCTTTAAAATGATACATCATACATTTTTATCATTTTACGCTTCATCGAACGCGAACTTATTATCCAAAGTCATGCAAAAACTACCCGTGTCCAAGTTTGCCGTTTTCTTGTTCCATCATGAATGAATGCGTCTGTTTACCGTTTTTTTCAAAAGAACATTACAAAATATCCTTTGGTCAATCAAAACAAAATACCAGCTGGTTGCCAGTGTTTTTCATGTTTATCAGGGTGGAAGAGGATCCCCCACTGTCCTCCCATCATCAACCCCACTGTTTGGAGGCAGGGGCGCCTGCATAGGACATGTAGGATAAATTTGTCTTTGAAAATCAAACAACAGATGCAACCATTCAAAAAACAAGAACACTGCAAACTTGGACACGGGTAATTTTTGCATGCCTTTGGATAATTAGGTCGTGTTCGGTGAAGCGTGAAGTGGTCAGAGTGTATGGTATATCATTTTAAAGGCAATTTCCCAAGCTTTAACATGATACCAATATCAACATATATACCTTTAGATATGTGGATTTATAAGCTATCAAAGTCCGGTTACGTTTTTTTTTACTCGCACTGTATACAGACACCCGATCACAATAAAATGATAATCATGTTTATAGTAGTAATAGTGCATACAGCAGTACGAAAGGTCAGTTGAATTATCTATTCTAGATACACAACAAATTGTGTAAAATATTAGAAAGTTTGAAAATATTCTTATTTTGAAAATAGGGGGAACACAGCAAAGAGCATCAAGGCGTCTCCTGCATATTATGCTGGTTAAAAATACCAGGTACTGTATCCGTATACATTTGTGATATAAGTAGATGAAAAACGAACGATTTCCACTTTTCTCGACAATGTCAGCTCATAAGGAAACCAGGTCAGATTAGTTTATGTTGAAATATAGGTTTAAAATAAATCACATGTTGTAGGCGGCGGTCAAACAGAAAAAGAGCGGAAAGCTAATGCACGTTCGTAACACACAAATTCAAAATGGCTACTGGTCTAACTGGAATCGCAACGCGGACACGGAACCAAGATACCACCCCCAGCCCGCCAGACCACGGGGGCAAGGCACCATCAGCCTTGCCCCAGTCGCAGCACCCAGCAAACAGCGATATTCAGAAGTCAATTCTAGACCTCACATCTATGCTGTGCGGCAAACTTGATAGCCTACGCTATTGATACGCTAACACGAGAAGTGAGTGGTCTCAGTGACAAGCTATATAAATATCGAATTCAATTCTAACAAACTGCATGATATTGAACCGACTGAGCTGCCAAATTTGAAAGCGAACATGAAGTAAGAGATTTTAAAAAATGGAGGACAAAATTTTGTCACAAGAGATTTACAATAGAAATCAAAACCTTCTCATATATGGAGTACACGAGACCGAGCAGATCGAGGATGCATATATAAGATCGTGCGGTAAGCGTTTAAAGAGCTTGGAATGGAGAATGATAGAGCAGAAACTATTCCGCTAATCAACGTCCACCGATTGCCCCGGCGTCTACCACAGGGCCAGAACACCCAGTCCCGATCACCGACACCCATCATTGCCCGATGTGCCGCCATGGCCGACCGCGATCACGTCATGTCACTCTTCCAGCGCCAGCTAGGCAGCCGCACCCTAGCAACCGGACCAAGAGGTAACCAGCCAACGCCCACCCCGCCATGCAGCCGCCCCAGCGAGCCGTATCACCGTTAGGACGGACCTACCGCCTGTCCTGAAACTACGACGCGGCATCTTGGCTAACGAGGCCTACAAGCTCAGAAAATAACGAGGTCTATCCACCAGGGTAATTGTTCAAGGCACCTCTGTCATTTTACAATTTCTACAGTGGAAACACAAAGGCACCAACACATGGAATTATCTAAAACAACAAAAAAAGCTGTAAGCATGAACTACTTAGTTATTTAACGATAACCCCAAAATTACTAGGTCCTTGATCAAGTATTTTTCTTATTTTTTGTATTATCTTTCTCTGTGTTCAACATTATAGACTCTAATATTTATACGCCGACAGAGAAAAAAAATACCAAGAGAGGAATAATGACTATACATACATGTACAACGAATGAACAATTATTGAGTTATACATTTGATTGAACAAAAAAGCATCTCTCACACTTTGGCGAGTTGTAGTTACGAGTAAGGGCGAGTTGAAGAGAGTGTCAACCCAGTGCAACTCTTGGAAGCTCGGGAAAATGTCTGTGTTTTTCCGCTCAAAGTTTGATACAATTGTTTGATACAATTGTTCTACGAGTCGAACTGAGCGTGGTCCGAGTAGCGTTGATTTATGTACGACTTGTGCCGATCTTCGTATGAGCTAATACGATATGTGTACGAGTCAGCAGGATGTGGTCCGAGTTGCGGTGATCTATGTACGATATTTGTACGAGGTATGATGAGCTTTGCACGATTTCGAACGAGTTTATATGGCTAACCATTTTCTGAATACTCTTCACTAATCCGAATATTTTTATCAGCTGCAGTCATTTATGTAAATAATGTTTTGGAATGTGTTTTGGTTTTCAGCTAACTGTCTAAAAATCGAAAGTAGCCCAATTTAGGACTATTTATTCATTTATGTTTTATAATACGTTCATTCTGGTATTTAAAAATAATAAACACAATTTCTGAAGACTATATTACATTGGTTCATACTGTATTACAATAAAAACAAGCCTCGAAATTAAAATCAACATGTATTTATGTCACTCACGTATCTGACCTTACATCAACCAAAAATAAGAATTAATTAATAAGTCAAATAATTATTACTCAATCCAAGGAATACAACAAAGTAAGCAATTTTGTCAACCAAGTAATTTGAACAACCATTTTTACAATGCATGAGCAAATCAATTCGCCGTCACTCGCCATACTCGCATTTAACTCTTGTTTACCTCTGCAACACTCTTGATAACTCACCAGAAAATCTTACTACTCGTACTAAACTATTAAACACTCGCGATTAACTCGGCATAAGTCGTACGATACTAGAATTAACTCGTACAATACTCGTATAACACTCGGCTACACTCGTAAGGCGCTCTTCATCCTGTTGAGACTGCGAGTTTATGTGAGTTAATACGAGTGCATAACGAGTTTATAACGAGTAACCGCGAGCGCAGCACGAGTTATTACGAGTTAAATGCGAGTTGAAACGAGTTAGTTAAACATTTCAAACATGTTTGAAAATGTTGTGACCACTCCGCGAATTTAAGCAGAGCTCTGGCGAATTCGCCGAGTTATGGCGAGTTTATCCGAGCTGTCCCGAGTTGTCCCGAGTCATGTTGCGAGTTCTGCACGAATTTTCGTGACTTATTGCGAGTGTCATTTTTGCCTAACTGTTTGCACTCGCCGTAACTCACCTCAACTCGTACCTACAACTCGCCAAAGTGTGAGAGTAGCTATAAATAAATTATAAGCAAACGTTCTTACAAATTTATAGAATACGGCTTACGGCATTAACTAATATACGTAGGCAACTTTTCTTAATCAATTTGCTTTTGGTCAGTAAGATTTCCTAAATGTTTGTGGAATACAGGCCCAAAATGTGTGCATGACGGTGTAAATGGTCACGAGTCTCCGCTCACTTACCAATGATATTTGGTACAAAAAGGAAGATGTTTTCCTCCATATCTGATGTTTTGTCAATTGCTTCAGTGATGGTTTTTAAAGTCAAATATTGGTTTAATCCGTTCAGTTAAGCAGCTATAGTCTAGTAAGTTACGCGTCTGTTCTGCTAGATCTAGAGCAAATTCTTGTCCGAGGTTGTCGAAGCTAAACGGAAGTAATGACCGAAATCGAATACGACATTCGTACACCTGATATATAGGTAGCGCTAGACCGAAAAATCGTTCTTTATATTCCGCAGCACCTGCGTGTAGCACAAAATGAAAAGCGAAAATAACTGGCAATGCATGCAACGATGATGGCAGGCGGTGGCGGATTACGGACTGTCCGTTAAGGGGCCGTCACATATCCAAAACGGAGCCCTCCCGACTTGCGATCTGCGAGCTCAAAAAGGCATTTTCGCCACGAATACGGCCGGTGTCTGCTCGATCACTGCGGGCTCCGCCGCGTTTTATAGGGGTCGGCCGACGTTCGCAGGGCACCGAAACCTGCTCCCAAATTCAGCGATTTCCGTCCGATTCCTTTTGGTTGCTGACGGGTGTCGGATTTCTGAACACTGATGTTCATATAGGGTTCTCCCGAGCCCCGTCCAATATGTGACAGGGTAGGTTTCAAGCGAAAAATAAGCTCGACTCCCTGGCGGATTTGAAATTCGGCGACTCTCTGGCGATCTATAAATTCGGCCGGGGACCGTTTGATTTGTGACGCAGGCTTTAGGGACAGACGTGTTGCAATTTTCCTATTGGCCCGTTAAGGACGTGCGCTGTGGCAATGCGCAGCACATACGATGCAGTTACGTGCTCTGTGTAGCGAAACTGATATCAAAGGTATAGATTACGGTTATGAAAAACAGTCATACCACACCCTAGAACAGTGGCGTAGACAGGTTCTTACACCTGGGGGGGATGACTTGCCGTTCACCGGACCAATACCAATTTGTGCGCGCCCGAGACCGCCTGCCAAATTTGTTCAAGACCAAGGAAATTGCTTGAAAGTCCTCTCAGTGGGGGGGGGGGGGGGGGGGGGTTAGATGTTAAGATGGTCGTGACCAGGCGGGCCGGAAGCAGTTTTGGATTGGGGGTGCAAAACCTATGGGGGCTCACGATTTGTGTGTGTAGGAGCTCATGCCCCACCACACTCACAGTGCTGCCAACTTTGAGCCAGATGTGAGAGCGAGACATTGCAAGGAGCGAAGCGACCAAGCCCGAGGGAGCGAAGTGACTGAGCGGGGGGGAGGGGGTGTCCCCCATCCCACGGTAGGGAGCTTTTGCATTTTTGGACTTGACATTGTGCAATCTGGTGCTTACCTAGATAGGACATTCGGGCTTAACATTGACTGTATCTGGGAAAGCGTGTTATGATTTGATCGACCAGAAATGTTATGTTAAATATATTTTCAAGAAGAAAACAAATAATTGACGCACTGATACATATGCTCCCCAACACAGGGAGCGAAGTGACTGAGCGGGGGGGGGGGGGGGGGGGGGAGGCGGGGGGGGGGGTGTCCCCCCTCCCACGGTAGGGAGCTTTTGCATTTTTGGACTTGAAATTGTGCAATCTGGTGCTTACCTAGATATGAATTATTCGGGCTTAACATTGACTGTATCTGGGAAAGCGTGTTATGATTTGATCGACCAGAAATTTTAAATATATTTTCACGAAGAAAACAAATAATTGACACACTAATAAATATGCACCCCAATACACACACAAATATTGTATTTATATTTAGCGTCATACACAGTTCCAACATCACCATATGCCACATAAACACATATGTGATTACAAATTAAGTATACATTTATCATATTACTGATTGCGATCATGATAGTGATATAATATATTACTTGACGGAAAAGATAAATATATCTATGAAAGTGTTTGCCACTATTGTTAAGTATGATTCTTTTATCGAAACAATCATGAATTATATAATACATGTTTATTCTTTGTATAGTAAGGGTGCATGAAAATGATTATTATTGTAGATTAAATGTTTGCCTATATTTTATTAGGCATTTGGCGGTTGCAGTACCGATTTGATGAAAACGTAGTACAGTGTTCCCACTTATTCTCATATACCAGCCCTTTATCATGTTTATTAGATTAGTAATAACATTCAAATTAGATATGAAGATATTTGCCTATACATTGTAAAACTTGATATACATAAGTGTCGTATGGATTTAATGACAATATACCAGTTAGAAAAACAACATGTTTTTTTTATTATAATTCCTTAATCATATTATTGTAATTTAGAATAAGTTGTATACCTTTATTTTCTTGGGCCTGATACAGTAGTATAGATTAACTAACTATACTGATCTTGTTTAAACAACAATACCTAGACATTCGTTAAAGAATATTATTCAGTTATTTGTAGATACCTTAATCAAATTATTTTTAGATGAAGTGTATGCCTACATTTTCTATAAATATATATTTGCTATAATTCCTATATTTTCAAGTTGTTCCTGGTAATGTTTCTAATTTTGTTGTCACAAACCAAAAATGGTTTTGGTATTTCTTCTCGGGTTTGAGATGATATATTCTAGATGCTAATACAATTTGTATTTACAATATATAAATAGCGTTGTTTATCATAGTGGACATTTATAATAGCTCTTTGGTTGGTCTCACAGTTCGTTTGTCAATGAATTCCTTTCAAATGACTCCACTGGGAAGGGACGTGGAATTCGAAAACAAGGTTTGTTGTGGCTTACCTGGGCGTGAAGCCATTCTTACCGTCGGTCTTTTGTGATTCGAACGCCAAACAGTTACATGAAAAGAATCCATTGAAACCGACTCTGATATAAATCAGCTTCGCGTTTTTCAATAGACAAAAGCCCTTTCTCTCTTTATTTCCATTGACAATTATGTTGACTAAAGCCCAATGCCCACTATGCGATCTGGGCTTAGCGATCTTGCCCGAATAGGAGCAATCCCCTGAGATATGTGGTTAAGTCGCAAAGTGGGCACCAGTGGCCGCACCAGATCGCTGAAACTCGCGTCTGCAAGGGTGGTGTCGGGGTCGCCGGGGTTTTGACATGTTCAAAAATCTGGCGACCAGATCGGTCTCGATCGCATTCGCCGCGATCTGCTGCGGCCATTGGTGCCCACTTTGCGATTTAACCACAGATCTCAGGGGATCGCTCCTATTCGGGCAAGATCGCACAGTGGGCATTGGCTAGCGACCTTGGAATTACATCAGTTCGCAGTGAGTCAGCCCGATTCCATTGTGCACCGGATCTTTTCAGTGTGACTTCTTCGGGGTCATGCCTTGACCCCATTTCCACTCATTGTCCATGAATACAATAGCCAGTTATTCACGCTTGTTTGACTTGGAATTTGTTAAATTTGTTGAACGTGTGCGCATGGCCAGTGATGGCTAGCCGTTTTAACATTTATTTCCTTTTCTTGATATCAAGAATTACCATTGCTTAACAACAACAGCAAAACATTTAAAATAATGAATAAAATATCGATTTTAACACCAAGTGAAGCCACTGTATTTGATACGTGATAACACCTTTAATATTTAATATGAACAATTCGTCATAATTTTCTAAATTTGGAATAAAGTCAAATATTGAGGAATAGAGTACACAATAATCATCACCGCCGTCATGTACATTTTCTGAAATGCCGTCATCTAATGACGATTTATGGACAACGAGGGCCTAGGTTCATACTGCATTGTTTGTGAAACGAAAATAAAAACATATAAATGCGAAATCGCATCTCATACCAACGCGAACCGTCTTTTATTATTCGTCAATAAACCGCAAATCGTTATTAGTAATTGGTAAGGTATTTCACAATGACATTCGAAACCCCCTATAGGTACATTATGCAATGCGAATTTCGCAATAACAATCTAGTATAGGGTCAATACATCAACGGATATAAGGGGTCAATATTTTCTCATAATTTGATCATAATCATAAGTAGATATTTTGTTCGAAATTGTCATCTTTTGAATGAATCATACATTAGATCAAAATAATGAAAGATTACAAACTACGACTGGCAACACTATAATTTTCGTTTATACTTTCGGATAGAACAAACATACTAATACGTTCTTAAAAATACACATAAATGTATTTATGGTATGGATACGCAATTATCTTTTTAATTTCTTGTTTATAAAGGGACAATAAACTTATGAGGGTTTAATTTATGGCATTGTGATTATTATTTTAAATGTATTACCCAACGTTATCACGTTTCAGTGTTGACATTATTACGGACCTCAAAAACATGAAACAATTTGCAATGCCTGCAATAATTCCCTTTAAATAGTTGATAGTCATGATCTTCATTTTGTTTATAACATCAGTTTGTCCGAATTGTAGAGATACTTCTTAATTAATCGACTTAAATCAAAGTCAAAATTACATTCGCAGTGCAATGGAAATCCGTTGAATTTGTGTTAAAAAAAAAACTTAAAAATAATAATATGTTCTTAGAAATATTACTTTCTAGGCTACTGTGTGTTATTGATAGTAGTCTTTAAGATATCGTTATTTCCTCTTAAAATGGAAATGAAGCCAAGAAGGAAAATTCCAAAAATATCAATTAACCACAAAGTTACTATCCTCTTCAGTTAGACCATGCATGGACAAGTATTTTAGATGCGTTTAAATGATAGAAATGGTCAAAATGGAAAGATTTTTTGCCACGGTTGAACAGAACCGATGGCTCTGCCGCAGCTGCTGCGGCTGAAATCAGTATTTCGCCATCTACAGTCAACGAGTGTACAATGTGATCGCACCATCCTATTTCTAAATAACAGACGCTCTATTGTGTGTGTGTTTGTGGGTGACGTGTGTGCATGCACTGTGAGAATCAGTCTGAGTTGGTCTCACAGTTCGTTTGTCAATGAATTCCTTTCAAATGACTCCACTGGGAAGGGACGCGGAATTCGAAAACAAGTTTTTGTTGTGGCTTAC
>JBAMJV010006104.1:0-92576 GCA_037951105.1 Echinarachnius parma
CTGATTGTATGCATACAATGTTTAGTACACCCATCTAACGCTGCATACTGATCTGTTGCATAATTTGCAAACTGAACATTATTTGCAAACACTTTGGCTATTATGTTTATCTGGGTCAGATTTGTGAACGATGTACAATTGAACATTTTCAATCGGGGTTAACTTGAAGCTGGAATAATGTTATTTTGTGGTTCAGTATAGGTTTTTTTTTCATTCCCCAATTTTAATTTTGCCCTTTCTAACCCTCCTGTGTCGACTCAATTGCATGGATCAAACATCTGACACATCTATAGATCTATGGAATAAGTAGGGAAACATAATATAATGTGATGACATACAAATCATCACTGATACCAGAGTCAGCTGCACCAAGGTTGCATACCCATATATAGGCGTACCTAGGAGGCGGGGGCTAGAGGGCTGCAGCCCCCTTAAGTTTAGAAAACAGTAATATTCGGGCAAATGGCACTGTATTCGGGCAAAAGCATGTCATATTCGGGCAAATTCATATCGTATTCGTGCAACTCAAATCATATTTGGGCAAAAGCTTGTTATATCCGGGAATATCAAGAGATTTTCGAACAAAGTGATACAAAGTATACCATTTTTTGGCGGTGAAATGGTGATAACATTTTATGTTTTTTTTTCTTGTCAGGTAAGAATGGTGGAGATGGCATTCGGGCAAAATACCTCAGCCCCCCCCCCCCCCCCCCCCTTCCCCCTTTGAAAACAAAATTTATCCTACGTCTATGGGTATATTTTCTTGGTTGCATTAGGTTTCGTACACATTGGGAATTTAATTAATAAAGTAACATTGTTAAAGAGGACGAAACTTACCTATAGAACTCTAACAGTTCTCACATAATCATCACTTTTTCCACATGTCAACAAAGCTTTAGACACAGTTATGTATCCTTAATGTCGTCAAATGACGGTATTTTATTATTCCTTCTACATGTTCTAAAGGTTATTAGTATTAGTAATGGTGTTTTTTAAATTCTAAATCAAATTATTTCACAAATCATAATTGTAAGTAATTACTGTTGAATATGGCGCATTGCTTAACTCCTAAAGTGCCAAGCTCGCATTTTTGCAAGTTACAATACACACAAATGCCATAGAGCATTAAAATCCCTGGCACGTTAAGAGTTAAATCAAACGTTCAAATCATAAGAAAACATTTGTTATGGTGTTACTCATTAACTTCAACTATACATCTGACTATTGGGGAAAAAGTCTTTATTTTGTGTCCCTCTTACAATGACAAGATCGTACGGGGAAAGATCATTTTCATATGCGGCCCCTGTATTATGGAATAACTTGTCTGAACAAATTAGAAACATAGATACATATGAAAGGTTCAGAACGAGCTTGAAAACACATTTATTTAACACTTCGTACATGTCAAATATCGTATGAACTCAGTGCACAATTTCATTCCTTATGTATTCTGTTCTGTAAATCGCATAGAGACATGCAATTTTGCTTATGTGTCATGCGCTATATAAAAATGTTTCATTATTATTATAGAAATGAACATTATCTAGTCAGTCGCTTCCGGTAAAGGGATCTAGTAACATTTTCGAAATCCTCAAAATCCAATTGGAATTCAAGAAGCATGGGACAGGTTTCTTTTTTAAAATTTATTTTACTTTCCATTTCGTTACAAAGATACTATCGATCGAAGCGTTTAGATGTTAAACTATCCACTGGATATTCGTAACCGTGTACAAAGTGAGTGCAGTGATTTAGTAAATATCAATTTCATTTGTGTTCATTACTTAACCATAATATTTATAATTAAATTGTCACACAATACCCAGCGGATATATCAGATAACAAAAATATACATTGTACAGTTAGAATCAAACAATACTTTTGGCACATGTCAACAGTCATCAAAGATGCTAGAGCCCGATAATAATAATGTTTTAAACGGAACTTGTAACTGTGTTGGCACGGACAGAAAGCAATGAATGGAAGATAAAGTTGTTCCTTTTTGATCTGATATGCCAAGTGAGTATTGTGTTGAAATTTAACATTAAAGGATAATAATGGCAAAGAAATGAGCGAACATGCAAAGTCACCCGATTCACAAAAAGCACACAGTAAGCCACCGTAAAAAAAAAGAAAGGCACACGGTAAAATACTGAAGGGATGACATCTTCTGTAATCTGATGGACACGGTGGGATAATCTGTACAGTGATCCTATCCCTAACCCTAACCCTAACCCTAACCCCTCAGACGGTACTTGACTGAGTACCTCGTCACCCAGGTGATAGGTGACAACATCTAAACAATATATTACCGTGTACTTTTTTGTCATCCCTTCAGTATTTTACCATGTGCCTTCTGTGTAATAGGTGGCAAAGTGGTATTCGCTAACTCATTGCACCAACTTTGTACACGGTTGTGACTATGCAGTAGACAATTAATAATATGAACACTTAAAGGCGTAAATATCTTTTTAACGAAAGGTAAATTCGAAAAACTAAAATCTGCCCCATGATTCTATTGTTAATACAAATACAACCAGTATGAGAGATCTGCTAGAGTTCCGGGTACAATTTGAGGATTTGGACAATGTACCGGATCGATAAATAAATTAAAATGTAAAATCATAAAAATGAACTAATATTATTTTCAGTAGTGTCATCCTTTTACCCATACCATACATCTGATGTTATTTCATTTCATTCATTTATTCAAAAATTAAATGAATGAAATGTATAAAACGTGATGAGGGAATGCACCTACAAAAGCCACAGCTTTTAGCCTGATATTGTTACATTATAAAACACATTAAACTAATTACACTACGGCGAACAAGTGAGTACTAACATAATCTTATCCCTAGCTCTAATCTCAAACCCAACCCAACCCAGGTGATCAGATACTACGTGGCAAGAAGGTTATATTAAATTTGTATAATTCTACCATAACATAATAACAAAACAAAAACAGAATGAGAATAGTACAAAGCAATTATATACGAAACAAAAACATATGGCACACAAAGCAATACACTCATGCATTATTATAATAACATAGCAAATAACTTGTTTATACTTTTGTAAAATTTCAAGGCGATTTAGTTTATTTTATCCCAACATCAAGCGAGTTCCATAACGTGGTCCCATTATATCTTATAGAATTACTTTGAGTTTATGTTAATCGATAAAATTGTGTCTGGATATCGTTACATTGTATTGTTTACATGTGTCCTGCTGTGTTAAAAGTAAAGAATCCTGTAACATATTTACAGTCGTTTAAAGTCAGTCTTTCCCATTTAAGAGATCTAGTAACTTTTCTGGCAAGTGCAGAAAGTGGTGAATGGTTGGTCAAATGAGTATTGTGTAAACATTTCACGTTAAACGGAATACATATATTGCCGAGTAATTAGCGAAAATGCAAAGAGATATTCGCTAAATCTGACCTTGTACACAGGTTTAACTATCCAGTAGATATGTATTAATATGAACACCACAATCATACATATTTTTTTATAACGTAAGAGAAATTTAGAAAAACAAAGTTGTTCTATGCTTCTATTACATGTATTAATACTAAGAATAAAACATGGTTTGAGAGAACCACTGGATTTCTGATGTTTTATGAAGTTGGACATTAATACTATATAGATCCCTTTAAGAATATTTATGAATGTGATGTCCCCCTTACCTGGGAAGGAGCCGAGTAGCGCATAGATTCCCAGTGACAGCCCGAACTCCGTCACGGTCGTGTTCAACGATATCGACATGTCTTCGAAGAGGATGCCGACAACCTTGATCGTTCCTACAAACGATATCGACGCCAGGAATAAGGATATCACGACGGGAAGACATGGCGACGTCAGAAGTTTCCCACATCGCCCCATGGTCGTTTCTTCGTGGGCTCGATCGGACACACACGTACAAAGTGAGTGTTACGGGTCCCACTCTAAAACACAAGAGAATGAAACACAAATCTCCAGATATGAACTTTTACATCGTTTATTCTTGGTAACGAAGCTGGTCTTCGATCTTTTTCTCGACGATCCCCGACATTCTTACAAAACTATGGGAAGCCACTTGTTCCGTATGGGAAGCCACTTGTTCCCCCATAACACCTCCCCCCTTAAAGAGAGATCCTTATAACTACATAGTGAAGAAGGATCTCGTGCTTAGACTTATCATAACATCCAACATAAACGATAACATCAAATACTGTAAAATATCAAATGTTCTAAGCACAAACATCTCTTAGTCCGTACAGTCTGTTCTTTGCCAACAAATAATGTTAACACTACAATACAAATCTTTGATGAGAAAATTTATAGCTCGCTATGACTAATTTTTACTTTCATTTAAACTTAAGAATAAACCATCTCAACAACTGATTTGTCTAAGAATATTCCAAAAAAAAAACAAATTAAATGCAGTCATATATAAACACATGTGTAAGACACAATGCACAAGGTGACTTTGGCCATGTAATTTACAGACTCAAAAACATAAACAGAACAGAAGCTACTTCTGTACATGCATACAGTTACAAAATATGTCTCATATCAGCTTCCGAGTACTCTGTAAGTTGCAAAATGTAAGTAATTAGCATTTATAATTTATCCAAACAAAGTCACAAACTTTGGCGTCACTATTGTCTAGTAAAATCACATGTACTGTAGCAAGTTGTACTTTCTATGAAAATCCACATACATATAATATTCATGTATAACAATAACTGGGTTGTATTCTTGCGTTTCTAATTGAACTGTTCCTTTAATTTTTTACAAAATATTCTATTATTTATCAAAACATACAAGTAATTTGCCATCATAAAAACAGAATACAAATAATCATCTCTGAACTATATAACTGCGATTCAATACAACAGATTTATCCTTCACGACAATAAAACCATTTCAACATTTGTTCCATTCCTGTTTATAATCATTACATGCTTTGTGTAACTATTTCCTTTCCTTTCAATGAGCCTAACATATAATACTTTAACCATCGTGTGAATTGTAATCAGCAACATACACAATTTATAAAACTATCAAACACTTTGACAAACACTGTGTTGATTAAAGTTTGTTTATAAAAAGCTGGCTTCAAATAACCAAGAAAATGTACTCCTGAAGCACTGTTTATAAAATGCTACACATAATATCTTTTGATTATTTCCTTTAATAAAACAACCTTCTATCATTTTGGCATGTGCATTCAAAGTCCTTGTAAGCACACATCTAACAACATGTTGTTTGATTCACTATCACAATATAACAATAATACATCATATCATGAATATGCAAGTAATGTTTATGAATACTTTGCAGCTTTCTTTATTATTAACATTGTGTGGCGAAAAATATGAGTCTTGTCCTGTTTTGCACTCTAACATCAATTTTTTTTTTGTCCTTTTTACAAAAATTCTATTCCAAAAATAGCCATACTTTGAACACAATAATATCATATATAAATTATGACTTTAATCACATATTTTACATGTGAAACAAGAAAATGGTGGGTTGAATTCCACACATTCCGCACACAATCCAGTTAATGAGCACATTATAATGTTCTTATAATAATTCAATGGCTCCTTGAAAGTTAATCAAAAACATTTTAACACAAAAATTTTCCTTTGTCAGCTTTGTCAATGATGCATTTTTTTTCACTTTGAATGTTCATGACAATTCATTTTTACAGTTTAAACGCGAGATAAAGCATCCGCAACAATGTTGTCCTTTCCTGGCACATGGCGAATGTCCAAGTTGTACTCCTGGAGTAGCAAACTCCATCGCATGAGTCTCTGATTCTTATTTTTCATTCTGTGTAGGAAAGTCAGAGGATTATGGTCTGTGAATACAGTTATTTGGGCACTTCTCACATACACATCGAAGTGTTGCAGTGCTAGGATCAGTGCAAGTGTCTCCTTCTCCACAGTAGAGTAGTTTAGTTGATTCCTCAAGTACTTCTTTGAGAAATAGGATACCGGTCTATTGAGTCCGTCGGTATCCCGCTGAGTCAGCACAGCACCTGCACCAACGTCACTGGCATCCACCATCAAGGTGAACGGCTGGTCGAAGTCTGGCGCCATCAGTACCGGATCGGTAGACAGAAGAGCTTTCGCCTTGTTGAAAGCGCCCTCACAGTCACTGGACCAGATAAATTTCACCTCCTTGCGAAGTAGGTTCGTCAGAGGGGCGACGACATCAGCAAAGTTCTGACAGAATCGTCGGTAGTACCCTGCCATGCCAAGAAACCGCATCAGTTCCCTCCGGTTGGTTGGTGTCGGGAAGTTTACCACTGCTTCCACCTTTGCCGAAATTGGTCGAACTTGACCAGAGCCAACCACATGACCAAGGAATTGTACACTACCTCCACCGAACTCACTCTTTGTCAAATTGACAGTCATCTTGGCAGCAGCCAATCTATCAAACAACGCTCGAATTCTCTGTACATGAACATCCCACTCCTCACTATACACGACTATATCATCTATGTATGCTTCACAGCCATCGAGGTCTGAAATAAGACTATTCACAAGTCTTTGAAATGTCGCAGGCGCATTTTTCATGCCAAATGGCATTACCGTGTATTGATAGAGCCCATGTGACGTAGCAAATGCTGATATCTCTTTTGCCCTTGGCGTCAAAGGAATTTGCCAGTATCCTTTAAGGAGATCAAATTTACTCACGTACTTTGCCTTGCCTATCCTATCAATACAATCGTCAATGCGCGGAATCGGAAATGAGTCAGTTTTTGTACAAGAGTTCACTTTTCTGTAGTCTGTACAGAAACGATTTGTTTTGTCTGGTTTTGGAACGAGAATACATGGGGACGACCATGCACTGTTACTTGATTCAATGATGCCGTTCTGTAACATGTATTCTATTTCATTGTCCATGTGTTTCATTTTTGTTGGATTTGTTCGATATGGTGATTGTTTGATTGGAACCGTGTCACCAACATCTACATCATGTTCCACAACATCAGTCCGAGAAGGAACATCTGAGAACAACTGAGGATATTCTCCCAATACCCCTTTCACATCATCCTTTTGATTCTCAGTCAAATGATTCAATTTGTCATCAATCTGTACAAGAACATCAGAATTCTTCAATCTCACACATGGATCCTGTTTTTCAATTTTGCAGATTTCCTCTGCCCACTCACACTCTGAGTCACATTCTACAGCACTCAACACCGGTTGTGCTGTTACAACACCCTCCCTCCGAACATACGGTTTGAGCATGTTTACATGGCATAGGCGTTTTTTCTTCTGCCTGTCTGGAGTTTTGACAACATAGTCTACCTCTCCTACTTTCTCAGCAATGGTATACGGCCCAGAAAATCTAGCCTGCAGAGAATGCCCAACGACTGGTAACAAGACTAGAACTTCATCACCTGTCTTGAAATGTCTTTCCTTGGACTTCCTGTCATACCATGCCTTCATTCGATCCTGAGAACTCGACAGATTTTGCTTCGCAAAATTCCATGCCTTGTGCAATCTTTCTCTGAATGTGCACACATAGTCTAACACATTTGTTTGTGTATCATCTGACATCAGTCTTTCCTTCAAAAACTTCAGTGGTCCACGCACTGCATGACCATAGACTAGTTCAAATGAACTAAATCCAAGTGATTCCTGCACTGAATCTCTCACCGCAAACAACAACAAGGGAACTCCTTCATCCCATTGCTTCTCTGTTTGTAGACAATATGTCTTCAACATATTCTTCAGTGTCTGGTGGAATCTCTCTAGTGCTCCCTGGGACTGGGGATGGTATGCACTAGAAGTCACATGCTTAATGCCCAGTTCTTGCAGTACCTGTTTGAACACTCTGGACATGAAGTTTGATCCTTGATCTGACTGTACCGTTTTTGGCAGTCCAACAGTGGTGAAAAATTTCACCAAGGCCTCAGTCACACTACGCGCAGTAATGTTTCTCAGTGGAATGGCTTCTACATATCTTGTTGCAGCACACATGATTGTCAACAAATATTCACGCCCTGTTTTAGTTCGTGGCAGAGGACCTACGCAGTCCACTATGATCCTTGAAAAAGGTTCGTCAAAAGCTGGTATTGGCTTCAGTGGAGCTGCTGGGATTTTCTGATTTGGTTTGCCCACCACTTGACATGCATGACAGCCTCTGCAAAATTTGGCAACATCACTCTGCAACTGTGGCCAAAAGAAATGAGAAAGTATTTTCTCCTGAGTTTTATGAACTCCCAAATGACCTGAAAGTGGGGCTTCATGAGCAAGACTAATAATTTCCTGCCTGTACACAGAAGGAACGACAATTTGATGAACTTCTTTCCATACTTCATCCGCCTGCACGTGCGATGGCCTCCACTTTCTCATTAGAGCACCTGATTTCTTGTAGTAGCACACAGGCATTGTCACTGCCTCCTCCTCAGAAACGGCTCTCTCACTCAAAGAAATCAATTGCGGGTCGCTCTGTTGTTCTTTCAACAACCTAGTCTTGTTCCAAGGCACTGGTTCAGATTTATCATCTACATTTTGACTATGCGCAGCCTCCTCCGTACTAGAAATGAGTTCATCATCAACCAAGCGACAAAAGAACGAATCTCCTAGATCAATGTCTAACTCATTAGTCTTTTTCTCAGACTCTGCATTCTTTGTCATAGAACGCGTTACAGCACATGCTGGAAAAACATGAGGAAATTCCTCAACCAAGCGATTTGTCTCATCACTTTCACATGGACGCGCACTCACTACTGGAGATGAAACCACTCTCTCACCAGCAAGATCATTGCCCAAGATTATCGAAACATCTTTCACAGGAAGAGATGGTCTAACGCCCAATTCTACTTTACCAGAAACAAGGTCTGATTTCAAGTCTACTTCATGAAGGGGTGCATCCACATATCCACCTTCAACACCTTGGAGTAACACACTCGCACCAACTGAAGACTTATCATCAAAAGACAATACACCTTCTAAAATCAAGGATTGAGATGCCCCTGTATCTCTGAGCACTTTCACCTTCTTCGCCTCATCACTATCTGGCAACGACACATACCCAACTGATACAAATGGTTCATACTGTTTTTGTACCTTTTCCATGTCAACAGGTTGAATTTTTTTTTTTAGTGATTGTGTCACATTTTTCACAAGTGCATTTGGATGAGCACTTGAGTCATGTTTCTTTTGTTGAATCAATGGACAGTTTGGTTTGATGTGCCCTGGTTTCTTACATTTATAACACACAACAGTCTTTTGTAAGCCTGTATCTCCCTGTTGTGATTGTTTCACATTTTGTGCACCGTCATCTATCTGTTGTGAAGCACTATTTTTCTTGCTTTGATTCCAGCTCTTACTTTTTTGCGTACCATTGTTCACTTTGTGCATATTTTTATGTGTAAGAGCGTAATCATCAGCAATTCTTGCTGCTTCGTCCAGCGTTCCTACGCGCTGCTCTTCAAGATGCAACCGCACATCTTGTCGCACACTACGCTTGAATTCCTCAAGCAGGATCATTTCACGCAACTGAGCATAATTCTCTGCCTGAACAGATGAACTCCATCTATCAAACAACTGCTCTTTTTCTTTTGCGAATTCCGAGTGAGTCTGACTATCTAGTTTGCGTGTACCACGAAACCGTTGACGATAGGCTTCGGGCACAAGCTCATATGCCTTCAGCACCGCCCTTTTGACCTTGTCATAGTCACCGACATCACCCATAGACATAGCCAAGTATGCATCTCTAGCTTTTCCAACTAGCTTACATTGTACTAAGGAAGACCACTTGTCTCTAGGCCATCCCATGCTTTGAGCCAACTTCTCGAAGTGTGGGAAATACTTCTCCACTCCATCTTCATCAAATGAGGGGACCATTCTCGCAAACTTTGCGACATCGAAATGCCTATCAGCCTCATGATTACGATCATTTCGATTTACAGCAGCTAGTCTCTCTCTCTCCAATTCCAGCCTAGCCTTCTCCACCTCAAGCTCCCTAATTCTGACTTCATTATCTGAAAATCTAGCCTGAGAATTTACATCCGGGGATTTAGACCTTGGAGGAGTCACGCTAACCTGTTCAGCTGCATCTGGAGGTAAAACTTCCTCCTCTACCAGAAAATCTACGATACCACGCAAGATTTCTGACTTAAGCATATACCGCTTAATGGCTGGTACCTCATAGTGAGTGGCAACATCAATCAGTTCATCCTTCTTGCACAAGCGTAACTGCTCAATCGATGGATTCCTTACAAATTCTCCTACTGAAAATTTCTCCATGATCATGCAAAATTAAAAAAAACTGACTGCAAACACTAACCAGAGCACTAAAATTCCTAGTACTACACTACCAGACCATCTGGCTGTTATCCTCAGCCAATCCCTGCAAAATTCTATGCAGAAACACGGACACGAATCATCACAAATTCATTCCGCAAACCAGCAGATTCATTGAACACCCAACAAACCGCTATACCCGTGCATGTATTCACACGTTCATTCGCGTACACAACGAAGCATTATGCAGCCCTGCATGCATATTCTGTACATCTGCCAATGCACGGAAAACGAAGCCGTCGCGCTATGCACGATCACGGAGTCGAAAACGAAGATCAAACGTTTGTGATTTTACTCACCAAATTCAACCATTTTACCTGGTTTCTTTCATACCTGTTCCCGGACTGGCCCCCACTGTTACGGGTCCCACTCTAAAACACAAGAGAATGAAACACAAATCTCCAGATATGAACTTTTACATCGTTTATTCTTGGTAACGAAGCTGGTCTTCGATCTTTTTCTCGACGATCCCCGACATTCTTACAAAACTATGGGAAGCCACTTGTTCCGTATGGGAAGCCACTTGTTCCCCCATAACAGTGAGCTTACGTATCACAAGCAATTTGGCTATATACAATGGTCAATGGTGCTAACAATCGAGTTTGTACCTCTCTGCTCATCGATGTCAATATTCTCCCAACACACCCGTTTTAACAATTTCTCCCTGTAGATTTCACACGCACTAATACCCAATCTGTGCCGCGAGTGAGTCTGTGTCGGGGGAGTGCTGGCGTCACAATTTTTTTCCCAAACATCTCAATAGTGATCAGCTCAATAGATCAACAACAACAAATTGTACGTTCATTTATGTACAAATACGCAATGATATGTTCAGACTTTTTAAAACGTTACACAATTTGTATTTTAAATTCTTCAAATGCCATTCAATGTTATTTTTTTAAAGTTTTTAAAATGATATAAACTAAATAATTATAAAACAACAAAACATATAACAATTACAAACAATAACATACATAAGAATAGTAGTTCTTAATAGTGTATTGTTCGTATCTGAATTTACTAAATCATTATAGAGGTAAAACATGTTTGATTTCATATCTTGATAATGAAATGTATAAAATGTAGAATAGGGAAAATAGATATAGATTATGGAGTACAAATATAAATAAAATATAAATATAAATAGGCCTTAAAGGGACTTAGTAACATTGTCCAAATCCTCAAAACTTACTTCGAACTCTAGTGGTTATCCCAAACCTTATCATATTCAAGCACGCGACTTCCGGTTTTTCAAATTTCCATTTCGCTCAAAAGATATTTACGATTGAACTGTGTCTGTGTGAAATTGTCTACGGGATAATGTATGCCGTGTACACAGTAAGTGCAATGAGTTAGTGAATATCACTTTGCTTTTGTGCTCATATCTCAGCCCCAAAACTTCCAATTAACATGACATTATCACACATCACTTTGTGGACATATCATATCACACTAATACACATGTTATTAATCACTTACCAATTTTTGCACCTGTCAACAAAGTTACTCGATCCCTATAATATATTACAATATAAACAGTAACTGTTGAATAAAGTGATTTTCTTACGCACACAAATGTAATGATACTACTGATAAATATGCACTAATACCTTTGGTATGTGTGTTATGTATTTTGCCAATATTAATACTGAATCAATAGAGAAGCCAGCAATGAGTGCAAATTGTTTCTCTTATATGTGTAGGTCACGGTAGGGAAAGATACGGGAAAATAAATGAAGCGGCAAAGGCAGTAGCGCTTACCCCCGGGGGCCCACTCAACTATATCAGTATATTGCTGTACACACGCGCGACCACAGGTTTTTCAAACCCACCCTAAACAAGTTTTATCCATTGGTCAAATTTATACCCTATTCAAGTATTTTCGCGTGCTTTTTTGACAAATTTGCCCCCTAAACAAGTATAACCCCTAAAACATACCCTTAAACAAGGTCTACGTCAATTGCTCTCAAATAAACCTCTTAAAATAATGGAAACCACCTTACAAATTTAACCCTAAACAAGGTCTACCTTAAATAAACCTCTAATGTACTTGTCAATAAGAACTACAGTCAACCTCGCACTAAGTTGAAACTTTGCCTCAGTTAAAGATATTAAAAAGGCCTCTAATTTTAATTATCTAATTTTTGTTGTTGGTTATATAACTTAAATTTGTAAGTAAAAGCTTGTTCATGTTTTCATCAGTACCAGCAGATTCAACTTATGCAAATTTGACTGTATTTCTGATAATACCAATTGCAATTTCATACAGCATGTGACAACGCCAAGGTATTTCTACAATGGATCGCTCTCTCGAGATATGTGTGTAGTTACTATAAAAACAAATGATAACTACCATGTCTTGTTTCTGAAACATTTTGGAATAATTTATTTACCAAAAATATGAACATCATTCAAACATACACAAAATCCTGAGTTCTTGAAATGGTTCAAAATGTTGTTGAAAAACCTGAACAATGGGTAGAGGTTACAATGATACAAGGGATATTATTCTAGACACTCCCCTTCAAATGTGTATTGTATCTCAGAGTTTGTATTTGTCCAAAAACTGATTAAATGCTACATATATTAACACAACTCTGCTTATGATGTTCTCATGTTCTCTTTTTTTTAATCTTCATCAGGCTAGCCTTGGTAACTCCCTTGCACTCCCATGTGAATGGAAACGTTCACTCTGTGTGCTGCATGGGCATAGATACTTACGTATGAATGAATAGATCACCCCCCCCCCCCCCCCCCCCACGATGAATTGGTATCCATGGTGTGCAACTGTGCTGGATTGATTGCAGTATGTATCTAATGACTGGGGGTAATAATAATGATGCATCGCGATCGTCAAAACACGGAACGTTCGCCATTTCATAACACCAACCTTATTATCATCATAATTATTACAATTATAATTTGTATGTATATCTTTGTTTCAAATTATTAAGATTTGTATTGTTTTATCATTTGTTTTGCCATTGTATTGTTTTTCATCATAATGCCATCTAACATGTATAGGGTTTTACAGATAAATATTGTTGTCATTCTATAATCTGCACAATTTCTACGAATTTTTGTCCATAAGCGTATGTGAAATTTCGTATTCTATGTCTGACACGTGACATATAAAGACACGTGACTTAAACACCATAGTAGTAAAAAGGCAAAATTTGCTATCAAAAGATGCACACTTATAAATATGAGCCACATTAATTGATAGAATCATTTCATCAATTTATTCTCTATTTCAATGTGGTTAAGATAATTTAGCTATATGTGGATGTTGACAGATAATTTTAAAACCATCTTCGTATACAATTATTGTTATTTATGTTCCGTAATGCTGCATCTTCTGGAACCAGTGTGTGAGGGTTCACATGCCCTAGGGCAACAGTAATGAACTTTGTGAACCCTGGCCCACATACTGCTCCTCACTATTTTCTTTTGTCGCAATTGTAACCTGTATTTTTGTATTATGTGCATTATAGTTGTGTTGCATTTTACACTGTATTATGCTTTTTGGTCGAATAGAAAATAATAATAATAATCTATGAAAAGACATGTCCGAATAAATGTGATGATAGCAGCATGCGTTTAGGTGTAATCGTGAAAATAGCAGAGTAGGGCATTCATGAACCCTAAGGATTTAAGGCGCTTTTAACGTAAAGTAGGGGTAAATCCTTCATTGCTATGTGGCCTTCCAGTAGCTAGTTCGCGAGGTTGTCCACCTAGGTTGTGCTTCTACAAGGTCCTAGAAGACAATTATGGGCCCCAGCAATTTATAACATTCCATGTCTGTAAAACCCCCTTTGCTTCCTGGGTATAAACACCTTTTTATCGTTTCATTATGCGAGGCAGAGCGCGGAGAATGAGTATAATGGAGTATAACTCGATATCATTGAACGGGTGTGTTGGGAGAAAGGAGGGCATGGGCGCAGGGTCACAGTTGTCTTGGGGAGGGGGGGGGGGGGGTGGGCTGCATGAGGTTTTTTGCCCGAACAAAAACTTACCATTTTCACCTGACAAGCAACAAGAAATAGAAAAAAGGTCATTGCCTCTTTGTAAAAAAAAAAGAAAGATTATAACCGAATATGGGACGGGTCGGACCATACGAACGCATGGTTGACGTCACCGATGGTTTTATCTACATATTTAATGACGTAACGATTTTCGTCATGAACATAAAGAGAGGAAGATCTATGGAGGCTTCACGCAGAGCTTTTTTAACCACGTGACATTCACGTCGCCTAAGCAAGAGCACAAGGATATCCTTTTGAGCGATAGCGCGAATATAGTTTGGGGGACTCGAGTTGGAGTTTTTTTTATTTTTATTAAAATCGCCCTATAGCTGATTCGGAGCCCTGTTTCTAATCATGTATATTCTGCTGAAAATATGGTTTGCATTATTGTTTTGATGTTTCATCGTTTGAATAATATCTCATCAGTATCGCGATGAAATAATAGTTTCTGTATTTGGATAACTATGTCTACAAGACAGATGGTAAAGTATGCCTAATCATTAATGTTATCTCAAATAGAATCACATTAACCCTAATAAGGCCGGGGGGGGGGCCATAATGGCCCCCCCCCCCTCCGGATTTTTTATTATTGCTCCAAAACGCTGCAAGATGACGCGCCGCTGCTTGGTGACTTTTTTCTTTCGGGTCTTGTGCACGTTTTAAAACAAAAATTTCGAAAATCGGACCCTCCGTTACAAAGTCACGTGACCTTTTGTCTATGCATGTCAGCCCGAAAATCGCTAAATTTCGTGATTTGTGTACAAAACATATGGAAATATCAATTTTCATAAAATGAGGTGTATTATTAGATATTTGGTGTTGTTTACATTTTATATGTTGGTTTTGGGGTTCAAAACAGTTAAATTATAGTTAGAAATAAAATAAACAACAAAAACAATAAAATACATAAGTTAAAAAAACAAAGAAATACATAAGAAATTAATAAAACAATAGAAAACAAAAGGAAGAACCGGGCTCTTCCAATTTTTTTTTGTTGTAGTATCATTTCAAATGCTCTAAAGAATATATGTAGTGAAAACCAGAGTTTAATTATGAAGAATATATGATTTATGGGTAATAATATGAATTTCATGACTTATTTGCATAAATTACCATAAATATGCAAATTAATGAATTTTTCAAAATTTTTAAAAATTACCATTGTATTCTATACACTTCACTTATCACGCGTGCAAATTTTTACGGCGATCGGCCGCTCTGCGGCCGAGATCTTAGGGGGAGGGGGGGGGGGGGGGCCATAATGGCCCCCCCCCCCCCCCCCGGCCTGCTGAAGACCTCAAATAGCCCGGCCTTAATAGGGTTAAGGACAAGTCTTTACAAAATAATATGTCAAGTACCTCCATCATCGAAATTTACTGGGATTTAATGGGAAATTTACCGAAAACATCTATATTGTCCGAACTAAGTGATCAATATTGTTGAAGAAGTATTTAAAACGGGCTTGGCTGGTAAAATCCGAACCTAAGCATTGTTAAATGCGGAAATATCGGAAGAAAGCCAATGGCCGCCAGTGAAATTTATAAATCCATTAGTAGGTGGTTTCCTGGCCAAATGTTTATATTTCAATATTAGTAAAATTATATTCTTTCACATGGTTGGTAATAAGAGCGTACATTTCATTATTTGTGTTTGGGGCGTTTCCCACTATTGTCATTTCCCTTTAATCGACATGTAAGCCCACAGAGCGCGGTTCAAGCGTGTATTGAAAGATATTGCCTCCCTATGTACTTTTGGGGAAAGTGTCCTCTTATATGATGACGTTATCACATCAATATGCTAAACCTTTAATTGCAATATCAATTTGATATGAAATCGTGTTTATTTATACATTTATTCGCCATTTATTTACCAAACCTACTTGCGACACAAATCTGCGATTAATGTTGTACGTGTAATATGTGCATGGTATTTTGCAGATCAGCTTCGTGTTTCACCGGGTCCTACAGTCTTAAGTCTTAAGTTTTCATTGGTCTGCAAACAAACAAACCTAAAGCACAGATTATGTTTCATGAAAGGGATCTAGTAACTTTGTTGACATGTGGGGAAAGTGATGAATGCTTCATACAATGTATTCTGTGGTTATTTGATATATCTACTTGCGTATTGTGTGAACATTTCACGTAAAATGGACGTTAAATTGCCAAGTAATGAGCAAAAATGCAAAGTGATATTCACTAACCCATTGCACCGACTTTGTATACGGTTACGACTTTGTATCCAATAGATAGCTTAATATCTTCAATCATGAATGTATTTTTAACAACGAAAGTGAAAGCAATTACAGTTAGGTATGAGGGAACAGCTAGACTTCTTATTTTGAGGGTTTGGACAACGCTACTAGATTCCTTTAAGTTCTCATATATTATGTACTTTTTAGCATTTATAATCAAATTAAACGAAATGTTTATGCCATGTAAGTTGTATTTGTCTGTACGTGACGAATGTTAATCTCTAATAAAAGTCATCCTAGGCAATTGCAATCAGAATGACTTTATTAGATTACGATTTTTAAAGAATTTTAAAACAAATTTGGCTTTAACAAACATTGTTGTTTCGAAATTCCTACATGTTTTTATTTTCCTCTTCCTCGCATACAATTATTTTGGAACGCCCTCTTAAAGGGAATGTCCTCCCTTTTCAAGCCAAATTTCAAAAATTGCGAGGTTATTGTCTTATATGAAAGAAAATGTCATTTAACAGCATGCCTTAAAAAAATTAGGGCTTGAAATCTCTTTTTCGTGGAGTTATAGACCTCAAAATAATAAAACGACACCCAGCGTTTAATTGTATTCACCCGGTGCGAAATTCCGCTCACGGCGCATTCCACGGAGTACCACGTTGCTGTGCGTGATCACTACGTGACCCGCGCACAGATGTGATCGAACAACGGTGTAAGCGAATACTAAACAAAATAACCAAAACTCGCTACAACTGACTACATGTAATTGTTTATTCTTCATTTTCGATACCTTTTCCGTGACATACCTTTACAAATGTCGGCTTCACAATACCTTTACAAGAATAAGTACAATATTGTTGTAATATTATGCTTAATCAGTTAAACTCCTTTATTGACCGATATATAGTTTGGTGGAGGGGCGCATTCGTTTTTCATTCGTAGAATCCAAATTACAGGGCTGTCCGATCTGAATGTGTGTGTGTGTGTTACATTCATCCTCATCCGTCTACTGGAAACTGTTCAGACGATTTGTAAAAGGCGGACAGTCCCTTTAACCTAAACTTCACCTATCCCTTTAAAGTCATGCGTATGATAACAGCGTGCTTGTCCATAGATGTACATCACATGGAGTACATAACGCTACCAAGCGAAAAGAATGTGTATGAATCTGCAGATGTGATCGATATCGAGGGCATTGCATCGATGATCCCGACGATGATTCAGGCGATGATACGAGAGATGACGTAGACGAGTGCGGCTATCTGGCGCCCAGAATAAGCATGATAAGGAAGAGTCCAATAGACTTGAAAGGTAATCTGGGTCTGTTGAAGTAAGTATTCAATAGGAAAACCGTCAGAAACAAGTTAAAGGGATAGTTGAGTTTGGGTAAAGAGAGTACAGTTTTGGTCAAACTAAATTTTAATAACCAAAATCTGCATCAATACATTACAAACTACATTATAGTTTTAACTCCACCTAAAACATGTAAAAAGCCTGTAAATATTCTAAAAAGTCGTTAAAACTCAAAATGGCGCTTTATAAAATAATACTCGTTGGTTTCAACCATTTTAATATGATGTATTGTCCATGTGAAGTTTTGTTGAAATAGTGATTAGATAGAGAGATAACCAAAAACTATTTAAAAACCTCTTTCGTACATTTTTGAAAAGAGGAAGCATTTTAAAATAAATTTATCGGCTAGTTCAAACTGATCGAATAATTGTGGGGCCACACAATTATTACAAATGGGGGGCCCCACAATTATTACAAATGGCTATATTTATGGATATTTCAGCCATTTCTGAACCGATTTGGATCAAATAAAGTTCATGCTGTCATTATAATTGTATGCTATTTCAAATTTGACACTCATTTTTTTCATTATCTCACAAAATATAATTTTGTGTAGCGCCCTATCCCTTTGAATGCCATTTTGGTAAATTTTAAAAATGTATATGGTTTATGAATATATTTTCCTAAAGTATTGCATAAATGCTAAACTCTAACATTTATATTGATCGGATATATTCATAGATATTACAACTGAAGCGATTTAGATCAAAAACTGATTACTTGACATTACTGTTTAAAAGAATTGATAAAATTCCATTAAACTCATAAACAAAAAAACAATACTTAAAGCTTCCTATTAATCAAAACTGTGCTATCCCTTTAACGGTTTGATACATAACATGAGCACATAGCACAGTTCCACTTCAATCTACTTGAACATAAGACAAGCAAAAAGGACGAATCGGCATCTAAGGTCAGTAGAGCAGAAGCATAGGAAACCGAGACTTTCAGTAAATCAAACAACTACTTTCGATACATAAAAGAGAGAGCGACTTTCTAAAGTTATGATTATTGGTATTGAGTCACCTACCTGATACAAAACTAGGTACCAAGAATGAGTATGTCAAAGTATAATGATTTGTATTTTTCAGTATCGGTTAAAGTGCACTTCGGCGTGCTTTGAATTAAATAATTCATGGAGCGTTATGTGTTTATGTAATGCAAACTTGATTTCCAATTAAAACAAAAATAATTAGGTATTAAATCATAAAGCCTTGTAACATAAAGTTGTCAAACCCAGCCCTATGTATGATTGTTTCGAAATGTTGTTCTGCATGGGGATCCAGTCTCTCCCCAATCTATCATGTATGTATCCCCACATCAGCAAGGACTGGTAAGTAAACAATGTGACGCGGGCGTGTATTCGTAAACTGACATAACTTAAATTGTCTTTGGGGGCAGTAGCCCACTCTCCAAACGCCCATTCTGTTCGCCAGGGCACCTAGCAAGAAAAATCGACCAATTTGATAAAGGCATGTATTCATAATGTTTCATACAACACTCTAATTCAATTTGCGGGATGTAGTTCCACCCCCCCCCCCCCCCCCCTCAGACCTCTTCCCAGCATACCATACATACACAGTGCACTAGCGTACCCAGGATTTTTTTTCAAGGAGGGGGGTTGTGTCGTCGATCAACATTTCCGAGGCCGCTACCAAGACCACTGGTTGAGAGTCGTGTAAGTGTGGGGGGGGGGGGGGGGGGGGGGTGGGGGTCCGTCACCAAAGTTTAGGATGGGGGGCGGGTTGAACATCCCCTTTGGGTCCCAAACAGTCAGTTTTTCGTCAGCCCCCCCCCCTCCCCCATGCCTTTGCACCAGTTCACTTTTAAAGGGAAATTTGATGTAAATGTGTATCCGTATGCATTCATACGACAATATAATGTTAGCAACCACGAACACCATATAAGCATACCGAACGTACGCCCCTGCACTTTTAAGAAGTTAGTTGTACCCAATAGGATGCGCTGCCATACTGCACTCAATATGTAATTCGGGGGCACAGACCCCAACCTCCCCTCCTCAACTCCCTCTCAACTCATGTCTCTTTTTGCCAGGCAGCAAGTTGAAGAACCAAGGCGATGAGGGCATATTCTCATAAGCTGTCAATGCCTCACCTGAATTGTATTTAGGGGGTTGGAGCCACAACCCTCCCCACACCTCTCCTACCAACCAAGCTCACCAATAGTGCAGTATTGCATTTTGCAAATAAAAACAATCGATGACACGTGGGCATCGTTTTTAAAGGGGATAGTTGAATTTTGGTACAGAGGGCGCTAATCAAAATAATTTGTTTTTGAGATAATAGAAAACTGAGTGTCAAATTCAAAAGAGCATAGAATTTCAATGACGGAATAAACTTTATTTTATCAAAATTCGGTTCAGAAATGGCTTAAATATCCATGAATATAGCCATTTGTAATAAATGTGGGGCCCCAAAATTAGTCAACAATTTTAAACCAGCCGTTAAATATTTTTGGTAATGCTTCCTCTTTTCAAAAATGTACAAAATAGGTTTTTATATAGTTGTTGATTATCTCTCTATCTAATTACTATTTTAACAAAACATCACATGCATAATACTTAATTTAAAATGGTTAAAACCGATTAGTGTTTAGAAAGCGCCCTTTTGAGTCTTAATGGCTCTTTTTTTTATGATAACAGGCTTTTTACTTAGTCATTTGTAATGTTTTATTCCTTTTTAGCATGGTGGAGTTATAACCATTAGTTTGGAATGTAATATTGTAGGTTTTGCTTACGTTTGACCAAAACTATACTCTCTTTACTAGAACTCAACCATCCGTTTAACTAGTCATTTCATACCTGCAATAATTGATTTATTTGAATGTATTTATTTAGGTATTTACTTATTTATGTTAGTATTAATTTTATTTGTTTATTTGTAAATTTATTTGTATTATTTTATTTGTTTATATTCTATTTATTCGGGTTTTTTTTGGGAGGTGGGGGGGGGGGGTAAGGAAATACCCCCCCCCCCCCCCCTAAAAAAAGAGTAAAATAAAAACAAATTAATAATAATACAAATTTGTATAAATAAATAAATTAGATAAAAAAGAATAATAGAAAATAAATCAATCAATCAAATGAAAATAATGACATAAATAAATGAATACATATTTATACCCCCCCCCCCCCCCAGCAGCCAATACGCACACCACTGCATTTAGCAATGAAATACAACCAATAGATTTATAGCGTGTATTCATAAAATCTTTCACACCTCACTTGAACCAGTAGAAAGCCAATACGCTTTTCCATTAAATCAACCAACGAGTAAGAGCGTGTATTCGTTAAATATCATTCATCGATCTTTTATCGGTTGCACAGCAGTCAGTGATATTTTCCCCCTACATATACCTCTAGAACATGTAAGAAGATGTCTTTTTTCCGTGGTTCAAACGATGTTGACTTGGATTTTGATCTTGCCCCTCGTCATTAAAATGTCTTCAGCTGTAAATACTACTGGTAAGTTTATTAACATGTAAAGAATATGAGACAATAATTCCATGGGCGTCGATACTTACGTAATAACTATTCATCAGGGGGGGGGGTGAATGAATAGATCATCCCCCTGATGAATGGGTATCAATGACAGATCGACGCCCGTGATAATTTAATTTATCTTATTTAAAATAAAAACAGATACAGTTCTTATAAGTCGGCCGTTCGAAGTAAATTAGACAATTGAGATGAAATAGATTGCTTATAATAGGTATACGAGTGGTAAATAATATTCTACTTTTCTTTTGTATGAGCAATATTTTATGTATAATGTACAACGTTGCAAGATCCGATAATCAAACCCGATTATAGTTCTAATCAATTTTCATTTTAAATGCACTTTATAGAGATTAAGACATACTCCTCGTATATCCTGAACCAAGAATTACAACGGGATTAAAAAAAAAAAATTTATATTATTATGGTGCAAAACTATGGAATGAATTTGCATTATAAACTACATACAAATTATTTCACTAGTTGTGCATCTAAAAGATGTTTATTTTGTGATTTCATAATAATACAAAATATTGTTTTGTGAGGTAATGGAAAACTAAGTGTAATATATTAGAAGAGCACACGATTTTAAAGATAAAACAAACTTTATTTTATCAAAACCGGTTCAGAAAGAGATGATACATTAATGAATATATCTGATTGAAATTAATGTAGATCCCACATTTATTCAACAATTAAGAAATACATCAACGTAACGTGTAGATATTTTTGTTAAAATGCATCAAATGTGCTTTTAGATAGTTGTTAATGATGTCTCTATTGAAGCAATATTTGAGGAAATTATTACATTAATAATTTATTATAAATAAGGGTTGAAACCAATATGTGTTGTATAGAGAGCGCCGTTTTGTGTTTTAAAGGCTGATTTTGTAATTATAACATCATTTTAGATTAGCCGTTTGTACGTTGTTTTACCTTTCTCGTATGGTGGAATTATATGAATATAACAAAAGCATTTAGTTTGGCCAAAACTGTACTACTGTATATTACTTTGAGCCTGCTCTAATATCAAATAATATTATCTTCGTGTGGCTTCAGTTACTTATTTGGACAGTAAACGTGTCGTCTTGAAAACATGAAAATTACGCAACCATTACGTCTGCTACATGTGTATTTTAATTTGTGTCATTATGTTATAGTTTATGTGTATCTGTTAATTTTTAGGAAAGAGGACCAAGTTTATTTGGTGAAAAATTAATATTATGTAAGATTTTATCCCCAATCCTCCGTGCGAGGTATCGGAAATCGAAAATAATTAAATTCGAATTATCCGTATTAGGAAACTTGTGACTACAATCTAAAACCGTTAAGTACAGTTTTTAAATCCACTCTTAAATATCTCCCTTATTAGAGAGACATTTGAAACATCAAAAGAAAAGTGTGAAATCTCAAAGTAAATTTGGTTGAATTTGAGTCATTGGAAAAATGTTTATACCTGAACAAGCAGAGGGAGGTTTAGTTGGATGCTTTTTCAAAAATACGCGCAACGTCTATTTCGAGACAAGGCATTTTTGTCTACAGATTTGTTATATTGATTGGACAACTACAAAAAAGATATGAGACATTGGATTATGTCAAGCACTTCGATCATGCTCTTAAATCATTTTCTTGCACATTGAACAGCAATACCAAAGTTAATTACAACATTTGATTTATAAATGAAAACATAAAATAACAAAGGCAATACATTGTATGTTCGCCTTTATCTGTTTTTGTAAGGACATTACAATCTTGACGAAAGAACGACGATCGAAATAACAGAGAAAGACATATACCAAACCGCTTACTGGGCTTCCGAGGCAGAGTATGACATACACGAAGCCGCCTGGGCTACCAAACCCTTGATATTTGCGACTTCGACCGATTTAAGAATTCGTTTTGAATTTTCCTTCCCGTATGACATGAGTAGAAATGTCTTGGAGATCGGTGATGGACTGAATGCTACGATAACGACACGGTTGGTGAAAATTGTCAAGTGGAGATTACCTGACAATGTGACTTCAGTAAGTAATCGAGCGTGGCTTCGACTTTATGTGCACGACGCTTTTCAAACAATTCAACTCCATGTGATTGTTAAGGCTGTAAAACCGGAAGGTAAGTTTCAAATGCATTGTTATTTTACACAAAGATTGCACGGATAAATACCCCATTCAGAGAAGATGGTTATGGATGATGTTTCCGTATCGTAGACGTTTTGGTACTTCATAAATTAAAAGTGCGTTTAAAGTTTGATAGCCATGTTAATGGTCTAATAAATTTAGCTCCCTTACAAATTGTGATAAATAATTCAAATGTTATAGATAATGTAGTATCTGCAAGTTGAAATCAAATGGAAAATTAGGCTGCGACATACTAGATGGTATGCAGAACCTCAGTTTAGCACAATAAAAAACACGACTGAACACTCTTTTTGAAATACATTTGTATATAAATTTCTTAGTCTTGATTTCAATTATTTTGTTGAAACCATGGAACATTCTTTAAATAGTAAAAGCTGTCGATAAACACATCTACAACACATTATTCCCCAACCCTAGTATGACTTTTTAATATTCATACTTGGATTGGGTTTCGGTAAAGGCTGGACATAAACCTCGTGAATCTCAAGCAAATATAAATACTTGGGTCAGTGCTTCAATCTCTATGTTAACTTAGCAATATTTGATGATGTCAAAAGTATTTTTCAATTCTTCTTTTTCTTAAAATGCGGGCGATTGGGGGAGGATCTCGCTCAATTTGAAAGCAAAATATATAAAGATACTTTTACTAGTAATGATACAGAACAACGAATATTTATGTGAACAAACCGACACTCAAGTGTCTCATTACCGTGAACCTTGTATCATCCTTAACAAAACTTATTGATTTTGTGTCTCTTCTGTTTCTATAAAGAAATACTGCTTGGCAATGGTGAGTCAATCATCATTCAGTGGCCTGATGCTGATAACCTTATAACGAAGTCTAGGAGCGATGCAAACGATGTGTACCGCTTATGGAATATCCGGGCACCCAAGGGTTTTACAATTAATGTGAACATTCAAGCACTTAATATCTTTACACGTCCCAGTCATTATCATTTTCTGTATATTGGAGATGGATCACGAATGTTTGACATTAGCAATAAGCAGTGGAGAGTCTACCGTGGATTCATCACGTCCTATAGTCTGGATTTGCAAAAGTTCATGTCAGCAGGACAATATGTGACTGTTATTTTTACTACGTGTCACGATGACGTCATTTGGGGGGATATTTTTACCGTCGAGTTTTCTGTTGGTTCTTCACAGCTACGTAAGGAACAGATACGGATGCTTATTTATTTTATTAATCCACTTATTCATTATCAATCCATCCATTCATTCGTTCATTTAATATTTTATTAATTGATTCATGCATTCGTTAATTCATAAATTCATTCGGAAATTCATTCATTCATCGTACCATTTATGTTTATAATTATTTAATAAATAATTTCATTAATCCATAAGTTTTTTATTTTATTTATCCATGTATGCATTCATTCATTCATTCAGTCAGTCAGTCCGTCAGTCAGCCGTTCGTGTACCCATTCATTCATTCATTAATGCATTTAATCATGCATTCATTCATCCATCTTTTCACTCTCTCATTTAGTATTAATTCATCCATTAACTCATTCATGGCTATATCAATTTGTTCATCCATCCATCTTCATTTTTGTTTTCACCATCCTTTCATTCATTCACACATTTCATTCATCTACTCATTAGTTCTGCTATTCATTTATTCCTGCGTTCATTGATCAAATGATCCATCGATGCATTCATGTAATAATACATGTATGTATCTATGCATTCAGTCATTTAACCATCTGTCAATTCAGCGATCAATTCATTCACTCTTACATCATTCCATCAGTGATTGATTATTTAATTCCTCTATGTTTGCATTCTTTCAGTTATCCATTCATCAATTCAAGCATTATATTGTTTAATATATTAATTGAATTCATTAATAACTTTGTGATATGGCTTATTTTCCAAACAATAATCGATTCATCTGACCAGGGCCCCGTTTCATTAAACTTTTCCATTATTTTGTTGTTAGGGTACACTTCCTGTTACTACCTTTGTGAGGATAAGTATATATTATATAACATGGTAATGTTGTATACCTTTTCATTTAAAATTTAGCTATCCATATATTCACATAATTCTAAATCATTCATTAAAATGGAATGAAATCCTTTTTTTTAATATCTAGTTACCATTAGCAACGTTCTTGTTTCTAACAGGCTCCGATTTCTGGACAAGACTTACAATCGAATCCTTGTCTTGTGCCATTTCCGTCGGTTGTGTAATTTTCCTTTGGCGAGTCTTTGTCAGGTGTCGACATGCACACAAAGCAAGATCAGAGGTAAGTGTTCTTTCTATAAGTAAGTGTTCTTTCTATAACTATCTTCACTCACTAACGACGAGATCAAGACCATCACTTCTCCAGATGGCTTGTTCGATGTTGGCATTGACAACATCGACTACGAGAAGTTCAAACTGCATTTCCTTGCCTAACTCTCTTTTCCACAACTTGTACAGATCTTTAAATAATATTCGATGATGATTAATATTGATTATGATGAGAATAATATTGATGTACAAGCACATAGTTTAACCCCAACCGATTTTGATAATACCATGCAGCTCACTTGTTCTACCTCTCTTAGTATTACTCATGTGAACATTAGATCCCTTAATAAGAATATTGGAGAATTGAGTTTCCTGTATGAACATAGTTTGAGTTCTAAATTTGATGTGATTGCCCTTTCTGAAGTATGGAGTGTTCCTAATGTTGATATTGTTAATTTAAAAGATTATGTACTCGAGGTTAACTGCCGAGAGGCTGATTTAAGGGGTGGTGGAGTTGGTGCATACCTCAATATCATGTTAAAATATATAAGATTAGATTATACTGTCTTGCATGCTGAAAGCCTCTGGTTGGAGATAATTGGAAATGATAATAACATTGTTATGGGTGTAATTTACCGTAAACCAAATACTGACATTTGTCAATTTCAAAATAGTTTATTAGGCATCTTGGAGAGGTTAAATGTTGGAAGGTCAAATATAGTCTTAATAGGTGATTTTAATATAGATTTATCACGTAGAAATGTTAATATAAGGACAGATGATTATTTGAGCACAATAGAGAGTACTGGAATACAACATATAATTACAATGCCGACGAGAGTGACAGATCAGTCTTCATCTATTATTGATCATGTTTATACTAATGTAAGTAATTGTGTAATTCATTCAGGTGTTATAGAAACTGATGTGTCTGATCATTTTCCTATATTTGCGGTATTTCAACATCACCCTATTGTGAATAAGGATGTTTCTTTGAGGAAAATTGCTCGCACGTACAAGCAGTTTAATGTTCATTTGTTTGGTGATGATCTCGCAAGCATTAATTGGGATTGTGTATGTAGATGCAAAGATGTTAATATGGCTTATTCTGTATTTTATGATTTGTTTGTAAAGGTGTGTGATAAACATGCTCCAAATAGTGTGCATACTAGTGTACAGACGAGACATACTCCAAAAAAGCCATGGATAACTAAAGCAGTTCTTAAGTCTATTAAGAAGAAACACAGTTTATATAATAAATATAAAGCATCAAACTTTAATGTAGAATATGCACAAGAGTATAAGAAATATAGAAATACATTAACAACGGTATTGAGGAATGCTAAACGAATGTATTACAGTAAGTTATTTGATGAAAATAGGCATGATACAGGTAAAACATGGAAAACAATAAACGAGTTAATTAGTGGAAGAGGAAAGTCTAAAAATACTGAAATAGATGAGTTAGTTTTACCGTCTGATCGTATTGGTGGAGCTGCGAGAGTTGTGTCCTCTGAGGGAGACATAGCCGAGGAGCTAAATAATTATTTTGTCACTATTGGGTCAAACTTAGCAAGGAAAATTCCAAATGTATGTTATAGTTATAAGGAGTACTTAGGGAGAAGGAATGACAAATCGTTGTTTTGGTAACCCGTTACAGAAAGGGAAGTTTTGGATTATTTGTGTGCTCTAGACAGTAAGAAAACTCATGGATATGATAATCTACCAGTAAGACTGATAAAGGATGCAGCTAATTTTATTGTTGTACCATTGACTTACATTTTTAATTTGTCACTAGAAAAGGGTGCTTTTCCTGATTGTCTTAAGGTAGCTAAGGTGACACCTATTTATAAAAAAAGGGGCAAAGGCGGAACCAGGAAATTATAGACCTATCTCAGTTTTGCCTGTTGTTGGAAAATATTTGAGAGAATTGTAAATGTTCGTTTAATAGATTTTTTAGAGACTAGTGATATTTTGTATAAACATCAGTATGGATTCCGTAAGAAATATAGTACTAAACTATCTTTGATTAATCTTATTAATACACTTATGAGATCAATGGATGAAGGTAAAGTTACTCTTGGTATATTTATAGATTTTCAAAAGGTGTTTGATACTATAAATCATGATATTCTTTTAGAAAAGATGGCACATTATGGTATTCGTGGTGTTGCGTTACAATGGTTTGTTAATTATCTTTTGAATCGCTCTCAGGCGTTATGCTATAAGGAGGCAACATCTGCCAGGAAGAATATAACGTGCGGTGTACCACAGGGGTCAGTTCTTGGTCCTACATTGTTTTTGATTTATATTAATGATTTGCCTCGTTCTACTAACTATTTTCATTTTAGATTGTTTGCTGACGATTCAAATATTTTCCATATTTATGATGCTAGTCGAACGGAAATTTATATAAATGAAGTTAATGAGCAGTTAAACGAAGTTCAAAAATGGTGTAACGCTAATAAGCTCACTATTAACTTAAAGAAAACTAATTATTTTTTTATTAAAAGTAAAAGGCAGATCGTTAATATAAATAGTGTACTTAGACTGTCCGATACAGATATAAGTGAAGTGAGTGTGGCATCTTTCGTAGGAGTTCAAATTGATAGCACCTTGACTTGGAAACACCATATTGAATGTGTAAATAAGAGTGTACGGAGAAAAGTGGGCTTGCTCTTTAAGTTGAGATATTTTGTGCCTCAGTATATTCTTGTGCTCTTATATAAATGTTTTATACAACCCCACATACTGTATGGAATAGAGGTGTGGGGGAGTAGCTATAAATCTCACTTGAATTGTATTTATTTATCCCAAAAGATGGCTGTGCGAGCGATTACATTCTCATTATTTAGAACATCCTCAAAACCACTGTTTCAAAACTTGAGGATATTGGACGTGTTTAGTTTGCATGAACTTGCAGTTTCAACTTTTGTGTATGATTTGTTCGTAGGAAATTCACCACACTCCTTACTAGAATATTGTGAAGTGTTACATCATACTTATAGAACCAGAGGGAAAGAAAACTTTATGTTACGTTTGCCGATATGTAGGACAACTCAAGGGACATTCTCCATTTCTTTTGTTGGGTCAAAACTTTGAAACAGTTTGCCTCAGGAGATTAAAGAAAAAAAACCAAGATATTCATTTCGTAAGGCCCTCACAATGTATTTGGTAAATAAATAAATAATTGTATATGCTTGGTTAGAAATGTCTTTTGGTAGAATGTATACAATGTATATCTCATTAATTATAATGATTCTTTTATATTGAAGTTATTTTACAGTGAAGTTATTTTATACTGTCATTTGTATTATAGTTTATACTATACAATAGAGAGGACCGATCTCGACTAGCACTTGTGCTAACTTTCGGTTCTCCTTTAGCGACAACTTGATTTTGATCTAACGCATTTTAGGTAGATACTCGTCTGACATTGTTATTTTTACTTTAATTGTTTTGTTAAGTACTTACAGTAATTATTTTTGATAATGTTGTCTTACATGTATTTGATGATGATGAATTTTTTGTTGTTGTTAATAATAAAACTCAAACTTCAAACTTCAACTTCAATAAGAATAGGTAACTTTCGTAGTAAAGGGGCCGTCACAAATCACAAACGGAGCCCGCCCGACTTCTCTGCGAGTTCAAAAGGACATCTTCGCCAGGACGACGGCCGGCGTCTGCGCGAATACTGCGGGCTCCGCCGCGTTTTTCAGGGTTCGGCCGCCGTTCGCAGGGCACTGAAACCTGCTCCCAAATCAGCGATTTTTAAAACGCCGAATTTTGAGGTCGCAGAGCTCGTAAACTGGTCGCCCGTAGATCGCTCGGGCATCGGCAGATATTCGTTCGATATTCGGGCGGCAATCTGACGATTTTGGACCATTTGGGGCTTTACAATTCGGAGGGAGGTTGGAAGAGCTGCGCGGCCGTCGCACGAGCTCCCTACGATACCCGAACGGCTTACCCCGTATACCGCCCGAATTGTAAACAAATCCCGCGTGCTTCGAGCGCACTTCGTGCTGGTGTCGGGCCGCGGTCGGGCGGCTTCTACGGGACCCGGCCGGGCTCCTCCTGCCAACTCAGGGATTTGGCCCCTGGCCACGGAAGACGCCCGCCCGTGCGTCGACCGGAGCCCACCCGGACGTCACCCGGAGCCCACCCGGCCGTCGCCCGGTTGTCGGACGAGCACCGACAGACCTATTTATCATCGACCAAAACTTGGACGGCGCCCACTCGTATGTCGATCAACTTCCATTTGTTTACCGGCGGACCTCGGACGATTTCTTATCAGTAGTGTTCAAAGGTTCCGCCCGAGCCCCGTCCAATATACAGGGTAGATTTGTAAGCGAAAATACGCTCGACTCCCTGGCGGATTTGAAACTCGGCGACCTTCTAGCGATCCACAAATTCGGCCGGAGTCTGTTTGATTTGTGACACAGGCATTAAACAGGCTGTTTCAACAAGATTAGTAACTGAAGAGCTTCAAAATCCGAAACAGCCTGTTTAACTTAGAAAGTTACATTATAATATTTTTATATAGCTCCTATATGCCTTATAGTCGAGCACTGTTGAACATGTGCAGTTCACCACCATACTTTATATATCTATCTATCTTTCTTTCTATCTCTCTCTGTACAGAGTGTCCCAGAAAAAAGAAACTGGATTTCATGCCAGAAATTTTCTGTTATAATGAATATTTTCTTTGATAAGATATACACACAAACCTGCAATTTCTGCGTGCAAATGGAATTTTGGTAACCCCAATTTCCATTGTTCTAATTCAGTAATGCGTGAATTATGTGTCATAAGTTGTACATTAAATGAAAGAAGAGAAACCGAGCTTTCATCAAAGAAATATTCATTATGAAATCCGGTTTCGTTTTATCTGGGACACACTGTATATATATCTATTTAGCTGAAGAGCTTAATTCAAATTGGGACTATATCCACTTCCCATAACAAAAGTGAGTTATCGATATCAGCGCAATAATAAGCTACGTAGCTATCTAGAAATCTGAATTTTAGGACGAATTACGAGATCAAAATCAAAATATGGAACGTTCAATTTCCATATTCCCATAGGTATGTGTACAAAGTTGGACAAAGAAACCGGATTTTATCCGAAATTGAAAAAGTGGATATAGCCCCTTTGTAAATAAGATCTTCATCACCTGTTCATATCTATCTCTGTCTTTCTAAATTAAACCGTCAAAAAACTCACGTTCCAACGATTATATCGCGGTTCCTATGAAACAATATTGATTATAATTATTTTATACTGTTTTACAAGGTCTTATGCGAAGTTTATTTGAAACTATATTTGAAGATCAGAAGTTTAATATTTACAAATCTGTCAATTATGTTATATGTACAAATTAGTTGATATTAGTAAATACGGTATCAGTGACACACTCTAAAAACACCCGGGTCAGACTGACCCGGAAAAGAGTCCGTTGGGGCCACACTCCATTCCGGGACCCTATTCCGAGTCATTTTTGGACCCTGAACGGAGTGTGGCCCCAACGGACTCTTTTCCGGGTCCATTCTGACCCGGGTGTTTTTAGAGTGCACCTTGGACACACATGTAATGATTATGAATGCTGGGTATTTACAGTAAAGGTGAATTTGGGGGAGGATCGAAAGCGAAATATAACAAAACTGCATATGATTCTGTGAAATTAAAGGCCTTGCATCCGAAACCGACTTTTTGTGGAGATATTAGTACTTAACTCCAAATGATTGTTTTAAAAATGTAACTTCATGTGAAAGCGTGTTAATTCTTTAAAAAGAAATCCGACCCCTTTTGGAAGTGTTATGCGGTTGGAGCGTGTGCAGTGTATCGCTGAGATTATAGGGCTCAAAATAACACGTCGATTTACATTCTGCCTTGCCCGAACAGTTATACTAACAGGCCCGTAGCCGGGGTGGGGGGGGGGGGGGGGGGGGGAGGGGGTGCGTTGGGTGCGTAGGCACCCCCACATTCACAAACGTCCACTTTTTGCCGGTCTCGGTCCACGTTATACCGGTCTCGGGGGTACTTGTACCGATCATTTTTTGTATTGGTCTCGACCATTTAAACCGATGGTCAACAACGTAACCATGCAGTTAGTTCGGCCTTTGCCTCGGCCGAGAAATTTGTTGGAGACGGGCTTAAACCCATTTTTACGAGAACTTTACATAAGTGGACCACAGTCAAGGGGTTAGAGGTTTTCGAAGGGAACAGATTACTTATGTTAAATGTCAAATTCTATCTGCTTATATTTCTTTGACGTCTTCATTCAAACTTAATAAATGGTCACAGAAACCCTCACCTCCTAACGTACAAGATGAACCACCAAAAGCCGACAACGCTGGAGAGATCGACACAAGAGCCGATGCATCGACGCGACAGTCATCATGTTCCATCAACGTGTATGCAAGCGTCCCGGATCCGATCAGTGCCGAAAGTAGCCGAAGGCCCGATTCGGCCTCTTCGGAAGAGAGGCGTGTCACTTTTGGAGGAAATCTGACAACTCCCGGTAAGTTCTGCAGCTGAATCACTACAAATGTGCGTTTTGATTAACTCTTTATTATACGTGTATGTAGGCCTACACGTGTATAATTTTATATATTTTAATGTAAAAATTGTCCAATAATGAACTTCCTGAAAGTTTTATGACGATATTTAAAAAGAATTATTATTTTCATACTTACCCCACTCGTCAAAGTGTTTCCTTTCATTTACCACGAACACGTGCACTATTTGCCCCCCAACATTTTTTAATTTTCTGGTCCAAAATTTTTGAATGATCTTCCAAAAGATATTACTACTAGCCCCTCCCCTCTCTCTTTGTATTTCGACGTAAACTAAAATCATTATTATTGATTATTTATAAGTACTCAAAATAATTATTGTTTAGTTAGTTTTACTAATTTACATTATATACATATAATGTATACATCATATTAATATCGCTCTTTATAAGTAAGTTTCCACTTTTGTATTATATGTATTCGGTTGGATCGATTGTAATATTCTTGTAATATTCTTGTCTATAGTGGTCTAACAATATCTAGTATTTGGCATGGCACCTTCTCTTCCTTAACTTGTTCTTTTATTCATTTGTTTATTTTGTGTTTTCCTTTCATTTGTTTCTGTTTCAATATTGACATAATTACCCCTGGGAACCAAATGTTTTTTCAAGCTTTGCTTCTTTTTAGTTCCCCCATATTTCACGTTATGTTAATTACAAACAAATTTTTTATTATGTAATATTTATTGTATATTATTTTGTCTTCTGTGTTTTTTTAAATTGTATTTCGTTTATGAATATATTGTTTGTTTGTTTATTTACTTTCCAAAAATTATTTGTGAAATATGGAAATAAATTCAAATTATATACATGTACTGTATATGAGAATTACTTTTCAGTTTATATAGATGTTTACGCAACTGTATCTGTCCCATAATTATTAGATCAAGGTCGAAATTAACCGAAACCTCTTCAGGAGAGAAATTGATTAGAGAACTCGGAGGTTCGTAGAGAATCGAGGATTTTGGGGTTAATGTTAAATGAAAACAACGAGAATGCATAATATGATATGCCCATGTTCTTTTATCAGGCACGGATGAACGGAACTGTCGCACGGGTAAAGTTACAGTCATCGATGAGGATGGCTATCTGGTGCCCATGAGGAAGACGAGCTACATACAAGAGACATGTCAGTCTGTGTCGTTCTCAAAGAAAGGGACTCCTTCTGTGCTGCCAGGTATGCATGTAGAAGCATTTAAAGGTACTTCAGATTCGTCAAATCAGATGCGCGGCGCCATCTTAAGTACACGTTGCGCACGGTGCGTGATGCACGTTAGCTCAGTGTCATGCGGTGCGCGCAAACTGGCCCAGTTCAAAATGGCGACCCGCTGTGTAGCATCCCCACGCTTGATGCCCTTTAAAGTAGCATTTGAAGCACCCATTACCCCCCCCCCCAAAAAAAAAAAAAAAAAAAAAAAAAATGCGTAACAATAAGTATCAATGAAACACATTATCATAAATGATAATGACGAATATACACTATTTAGTAATAGTAATAATGTAAATCAATGAACAGATTATAACATGACTAAATCAACTAGTTAGAAGCAACTAGCTAGAACATGAATTAATGTATAGACAATATCTAAGTACAGAATTTAAATAATAAATACTTGCAAATTATAAATACAATTATTATTTATAGTGCAATGATGCTTGAATGGTAGTAAAACACTGCTGTTTTCATTTAAAAAAGCAGCCGTTAACACAAGAGGCCGCCCTCCAGACACATCAAGCTTCAACCGCTATATTCATCAACAAATGTTAATGTGACGTTGGTTAAAATAATAATTCCATAAAGAGATGATAAAAACAATAAAAAAAACATTTTAATGTAGATTTTCAAACGTGTGTAGAATTTTTAAAAATTATTTTTGGTTCATTATTGAATACAAGTTGATCCCCCACATGTGTTTGATATAATTATGGATATTTCAAGTGTTTCTGAGCCGATTTTGATCAGATGAAGTTGAATTTGTAATCCGAATTGTATGCTCTTTTTAATTTTACTGTCAGTTTCTCACAAAAACAATATATATTTCTTGACGGACCATCTATACCAAAACGGAACTATCCCTTAAAGGGAGGCCTGTAAAGTGTCTAACTCCACGAAAATTACTTGGAGCCTCCTCGTTTCTCTTTTACCGTGTTGTTTAGCTTATGGTAAGAGAAGAATAAAATAGGGTTAGATTTGTTTAAATGCCCCTTTATTAGTATGACGATATCTATCATTGATAATCATTCAGCTCAAGAGCGTTAATGAACGGTCATAAACCTCATACACGTCATAAATAATTCGTTGTAAAAGCTGACGCAAATGTTCGCTTTTTTAACCAGGAAAGCAGTGTTTTTTTTCAATGAAACTTTCACACATCATTTGGACATATCTTACAATAATTTTGGTATAAGATTGAAGTCTCAAATGTAATTTTGGGCAATATCTGACACTTTACAGGTGCACCTTTAATAATTTGAATTTGAATACATAAAAACTTTAGTCGTACATCATTCACTGACTGTATATTTTCCACTCTATCTTGCTAAATTGTTTAATCTCTATCAAATGGCCCTCATAAAGAAACAACACATTCTCTTTTTAAATCAATTTTGTAGAGCTGGACGTACACCTCGAGGATTCTAGAGACAAGTACGAACAGATCCCGTACGATCTCCAGAAGCAAGGACTGCAGCCCCTACACCAGGTTGACATGTCAGTTGGACGGATTACTCTCGAATTACCAGATGAAGGCAGGTCTCATGGGCTTGAAGCAATGTCAATTGTTCCACTGTACAACACCATCCTGGAAACAGATGTGGGGGTTCGAGGAGGTGGACCCAAGTATCAAGACATCAACTTATCTGATCCTAGTGGAGACCAGTTTCAGCAATCCCCGGATGGTGCGCTCGGCAGCTCGGCTAACTTCGGCGCTGCTCGCCGGCAATATCCGGATGCCCGCGCTCTGGCTCGGCATACTTCGACCGCTGCTTCCAGTGCTACCGGAATGTCTGCTAATCCTAGCAGGGTAGGCATAGTAACGCACAAGGCTGGCACTGAGAGATCCCTCTCTAAGGATGGTGTTCCAGCGTTGAGCGGTGACACAGGCTTGATACACACCTATCATGACCCGAAGGCCTGCTAGCAAGCGGCAACTTACGCCAATACCTCCTTGGCTAATGTCGGGGGACTTCGTTCTTCCTCGTTTATTTTCGGGGGTTCGAAATATAATTCTAAAAGGGGTAGGCGTAACAGGATTCGGTGATTATTTGTCACTAGGCAAAATTCCACGAGTATGGCATGACAGAGGATATTGCTTATGGGCCAACTATGAGTTTTACCACCGCAATTTATTCTGTAGTAGAAGTTCAAACAAGTATTTGAAAACTCGAGGCCTATAGCTGCTCCGTGGCACCCGTAATATTAGGCGTTTTACTTCACATAATTTATACTCAGTGGCGTACTCAGATTTTACTTCATGTCAAGTCAAATTTCCTTCCTAAGTATGCACCAGATTGCATAATTTCCTGTAAAACATTGCAACAAAATTGCAAAAGCATTGCACGGCCGGACACCTACCTACAATCATCCCTCCAACCACCCTTCCCCCTCTCGGTCGCTTCGCTCTTTAGGGAATCGGTATTGTCTACGTCTGGAATACTTTGTTCATAAATAATGTTGTATTTGATGCACTGTTTTAACTTTAATTATGACACTTTTTGAATATTATTTCGTTGGGTGCATGTTTGTTTTTCTTCATGAAACAAAACAAAACTCTGTAACCGGTCGGTAGAACCATGGCGCACTTACCCACATTATAGTACATGTCGTCACGTCAGAATGTCCTTCCTAGGTATGCACTAAATTAGATTGTATAGTTTTAAGTCCAACAATGCCAAAGCTCCACACTATGGGAGTGGGACCACCCTCCACCCCCCCCCCCCCCCACCCCCCCCCCCCCCCTCCTCCAGCAGTCGCTTCGCTCCTTCGCAAATTCCAAGACTCACCGCCTGTTCAAAATTGGTAAACATGCAATTACGCGGCTACATACCCGATGGTGATGCGGGTTTGGTTTAGCCCCCCCCCCCCCCACCCCCCCCCCCCCCAAAAAAAAAACATAAAACATTTTTGCTCATTACGCCTCTGCATATACTTATGGACTTACTGGCAGGAAAAGGCACCGACAAAAGATTAACCTTTAGCATATTAATTGAATATTCCATCAAAAATACATACCTGTTCCGTTCCTTTGTGAAAGTTTCACAATTTCCATATTTTAAAATGTTAAAGTCAAATAACAGTATTTGGCAACGCTGCACGTACATCAAATATGTTCATGAAAATATTCAGAATTTTAATGTACATTTGTATACCTTTATACTTTTGATTATTGGTGTATTTGAATTCCTGGGTAATATGTTCTGTTATAATTTATAATGGGTACGCTAATAGGGTATAATTTTGCTTTTCTCTCTTTGTCTTTTTATCTCTTGATGTTTAGATTTTTGTAACAACTTGTATCTGTCTGCTATCTCTAAGGTCTACTTGTAGTAGTTTATGTTATTTGACTATTTCATTGTATTTTCTTAAATGGTAATTTCTTAAGTGTTGTTTATTTTCATAATTCTGGACCCCATGGGAGACCAGGTGTGTTTGTTTGTTTGTTAGTTTTTTTTTTCAAAACAATACATAATCATAATCGTACAAATCATGTTTTTTACAATAAAATTACAAGGTAATAATTATACATAAAGAATATTACAAACATAATTATCAATTTCGAGTAATACATAAAGCACATACATGCAGAAGACCGCCATCATGAGCTGTAAGCTTCAAATCGATGGCGGCCTCTTGGGGACAATCAGCGACAAAAACTAATGCTTTTGTGTTGTATACAGTATGCATGTCGTTGATCAGATGGGTGCAGTACAAGTGCATGTGCGAGTGTGAGTGCATGAAAGTAGAATTCCGGTTATGATAAGTTTTGGATTTGACTAAAAATTTAAATGTATATTTTGCTTATTTAAACATAAGAGACGATGTTTAGTGAGTTACGACTCTGTATAGTGATACAACGTGACGCTTTAGTGTTGTTTTAAAAGAATAGAGGGTCAGGCGTGATTTAATTATATTCGGTAAATTATTCCATAAATCGGGGCCGTGATGTCTAATCGATGTATGTGTAATTAATAACTTGGGATTCATCAAATGAAAATTCCCAGAAATACGAGTTGGATAGGAATGAATTGTACTATTATAACAAAAATAGTTATTGAATGAAATTGGAAGTTGTTTATTTTTGTACTTAAACATAAATACTGCAACTTGGAGAATATGCATGTCAATAATTTTTAATGTTTCTAACTTTAAAAATGAGGGGTCTGTATGGGCAAGGAAAGTTGATCCTGTACAAGTACGCACAGCTCTTTTTGGTAATAAAAGAATAGGATCAAGTTTGGTTGCACCACAATTGGCCCAAACAATATTACAATAATTATGTTAAATATGGAAGTACTAATGAATTATACAATAAGAACAGGGCTGTATGTGGCAAAAGAAATTTTAACTTGTTTATGATTCCTACACTTTTAGAAATGGACATAGTTACGTGATGCAAATGATCATTCCAAGTTAAATTATCATCAATAAATACTCCTAAAAACTTAAATGTGTTTATTTGTTCAATTTGTATATTATCAATATTAATAATAATCGGGGCATTATCCTCTAAATGAGAGTTGTAATGTTTAAAGTGCATAGTTTTTTAATATTTAATGATAGTTTATTACATTTAAACCAATTGGAGACTTTAGACAATTCATTATTTAAAACATTCACCAATGATTCTAATTTTTTATGAGAGCAACAAATATTTGTGTCATCGGCAAAAAGTATAAACGACAATAGGGAAGATGTATTAGATAAATCATTAACATATATAAGAAATAAAAGTGGTCCTAAAATTGAGCCTTGTGGTACACCACAATTAACGGAGAGTAAATCCGAATTAAGGCCATTGAATGTAACATATTGTTTTCTTTTTATCAAATAATCTTTAAACCATGAAAGGGCTTGACCATGAATACCGTAAAACGACAATTTGTAGAGTAAAATATCATAATCAAGTGTATCGAACGCTTTACTAAGGTCTAAAAAAATACCTATTACATATGTTCTTTATTCGCCATAGCCCAGCTAGCCACCTGACGTCGGGCCGATGTCGAAAGTTGTTGGCCGGATGTCGGCATATCGCGGTTGGCTCGAAGTTAAAATGTCCGCCAGCCCAACATCGTCACCACGTCATTTTGTGATACGTCAATTTCTGACAATGGCCCAACATCAACTCATGACATTGGACCAACATAACATTATGATGTGGGCGCGAGGTTAAAATGTCCGCTAGCCCAACATTGTCCCAACATGATTTTGTGATGTCGGGCAAATGTCAATTTCCGACAATGGCCCAACACCAAATCCTGACATAGGACAGATATCAAATTCTGATGTGGGCTCGACGTTAAAATGTCCGCCAGCCCAACATCGTCACCACGTCATTTTGTGATACGTCAATTTCTGACAATGGCCTAACATCAACTCATGACATTGGACCAACATAACATTATGATGTGGGCGCGAGGTTAAAATGTCCGCTAGCCCAACATTGTCCCAACATGATTTTGTGATGTCGGGCAAATGTCAATTTCCGACAATGGCCCAACACCAAATCCTGACATAGGACAGATATCAAATTCTGATGTGGGCTCGACGTTAAAATGTCCGCCAGCCCAACATCGTCACCACGTCATTTTGTGATACGTCAATTTCTGACAATGGCCCAACATCAACTCATGACATTGGACCAACATAACATTATGATATGGGCGCGAGGTTAAAATGTCCGCTAGCCCAACATTGTCCCAACATGATTTTGTGATGTCGGGCAAATGTCAATTTCCGACAATGGCCCAACACCAAATCCTGACATAGGACAGATATCAAATTCTGATGTGGGCTCGACGTTAAAATGTCCGCCAGCCCAACATTGTCACCACGTCATTTTGTGATATTGGCATAACGTCAATTTCCGACAATGGCCCAACATCAACTCATGACCTTGGACCAACAAAACATTATGATATGGGCGCGAGGTTAAAATGTCCACTAGCCCAACATTGTCACAACATCATTCTGTGATGTTGGCCCAACGTCAATTTCCGCCAATTGCCCAATATCAAATCTTGACGTTGGGCCAACATCAAATTCTGACGTTGGCCCGACATTACAATGTCCGCCAGCCCCGACATTAGCCCAACGTTATTTTTTATTGTTGGCCCAACATCAAATCTTGACGTTCGCCCGACGTTTGAATGTCCGCTAACCCAACATTGGCCCAACGTCATTTTTTGATGCTGGACCAACATCATAATTTGACAATGGCCCAATGTCATTAATATGACATCTCCATACGAGGTCGACCTAATATAGCGCCGATGTTGGGACTGGTATCAATTTAAGAGGTCGCTACCCAGCTAGCCACCTGACGTTGTGCCAACATTGGGCCAATGTAAAAAGTCGTTTTAAGACGACGTTGGGCCTACATTAAAAATCCGACGTCGCCGCGACGTAAAAATGTCCGCCAGCCAAACATCAGCGCGGCGTTGTTTTTTGTTATGCTGGCCAAACGTCATTTTGCGATTTCGACCCAACATCAATTATTCAGTCAGTGGTCAATCATGGTTGTGAAATTAATGTCGGGACAATGTTAGTAATGAGACAAGAATAGGACATCTCAATGTTGACGTCAAACCGAAATCCTACGACGTCAGAATGGGCAGCAGTGAATCAAGTCGGCTAATAGTCATTAAGTTGATGTTGAGCCGATGTCAATGATCCGACATGAATATGACATCTCAATGATGACGTCAATGCGATATCCTACCGATGTCAGAACTGACAGCAACGAAACAAGTCGGCAAATGATCATAAAAGTGATGTTGCGCCGATGTCAATAGTCGGACATGAATATGCCATTTCCAATATGACGTCGGGCTAATATCGCGCCGATGTCGGAAAAGATAGGGAGGTCGGTAAATGGTAGTAAAATTGATATCGGTCCGATGTTATTAATTAGACATGAATGTGATAAATATGTCAGGCTGATGTAAGAACTTGCAGCAATGAAACAACTCGGCAAATGGTCATTTAATTGATGTTGTGCCGAAGTCAATGATTAGACATGAATATGACATCTCAATGATGACGCCATAGCGATATCCTGCCGATGTCAGAACTGGCAGCAATGAAACAAGCCGGCAAATGGTCGCCAGTTCCGACATCGGTACAACATTGACCCAACGTCATATTTGAGCGGTCATATTTATGTATATTTAATAACATAAGCCCAACATCAATTTTGCAATCTTTGACTGACCTCTTAATTTGCTACCAGTTCCAACATCTGCGCGATATTAGCCCGACGTCATATTTGAGATCTCTTATTCATGTCGGATTAATGACATCGGCACAACATCAGTTTAATGACCATTTGCCGACTTGTTTAATTGCTGTCAGTTTTGACATCGGCAGGATATCGCTTTGGCGTCATCATATAGAGATGTCATATTGAGGTCCAATTAATAACATTGGCTAGACATCAATTTCACAACCATGTACCGACCTCTTAAATTGCTACCAGATACAACATCATCACAATATCTATATATATATATAATATATAGAGATGTCATATTTATGTAGGAGTAATGACATCCGTCTATTTCACAACCTTTTACCCACCTTTAAAATTGCGTAAAGTTCCGACATCTGTGCGGTATAGGCCCAAAGTCATATTTTGGATGTCATATTTATGTATAATTAATAACTGTGACCCGACATCAATTTCACAACATTTTACCGACCCCTTAAATTTCAACAAAGTTTCAACATCGGCGCGATATTAGCCCGACGTCATAATATTGGACATGTCATATTCATGTCGGAATATTGACATCGGCTGAACATCGATTGCATGACTATTTAATGATTAGTTTCATTGGTGCCATTTATGACATCGGCAGGATATCGCTTTGGCGTCATAATTGAGATGTCATATGGATGTCCAATAAAAACATTGGTCCGACATCAATGTTACAACCATTTACCGACCTCTTTAATTGCTACCAGTTCAAACATCGGCGCGAAATTATCCCGACGTCATATTGGAGATGACATATTCATGTCAGAATATTGACATCGGCTGAACATCGATTTCATTACTATTTGCCTACTCGTGTCATTGCTGCCAATTCTGTCATCGGCGCGATATCGGCTTGACGTCATATTTGTGATGTCATATTGATGTCCAATTAATAACATCCGTCCGACATCAATTCCACAACCATTTACCGACCTCTTAAAATGATATATTCCGACATCGGTACAACATATTGGCCCAACGTCATATTTGAGATGTCATATTCATGTTGGTTATTGACATCGGCCCAACATTAATATTACAACCCTCTATCGAGCTCTTAAATTCGTATCAGTTTCGGCATTGGTGCGATTTTAGCGCGACGTTTTATTTGAGACGTATTTTTTTCGTCAGCTTAATGACATCGGCACGACATTCAACTACAACCATTTTCCGACTTATTTAATTTCCAAAACCTCCAACTTAAATTCGACGTTGGCGTAATGTTGGCGCGACGTCTGTTTGCCGACCGCGATCTTGACTACGACCTGCCGACCCCGGTCCGACGTCAGTTAGCTAGCTGGATACTTATAATATTTTTGTTAACTTGCTTTGAGAATCTTGAATGAATTGAATTTCGTTTGATCGATAACAAACATTAGTAATTCAAAAGTTTTAAAAAAAGAAGTATTGCTATCGGGGAATTCATGATCGATTATAAGCGATCGTAAGTGAAATGAAAATTTTCGATTTTTGGAATTATTTATATTAAAAAATATACTTTTGTCATGTCCTTGCTGCTGTATATAATTTAGAAGGATAACAATATAAATAACACCTTTAAATAGTGTTATGAATATGATTTGAAGGTGGATTATTTCAGATTCAACGCTCTGCAAATACTAACCATTACAAAACATACATGCTAAGAAGAGGTGTATATATTATACCGATTGCGACCTATGTTTGTAGGACGATAGGATGATAGATTTAGGAGTAGGCAATAGGTGTAGGAATAGGATATTTATAGAATTATGATTTATGAATGAATGTGTGTGAAGGTTAAACAAAAAGCATGGATCGGACGTGGAATCTATGCATGTTTTCCAATTTCTTGTTACGTTTTTGATGTTGGTCCTACGTTGGCCATTTGACATATTGGGCCATTGTCAAATTTTGATGTTGGTCCAGCATCAGAAAAGGACGTTGGGCCAATGTTGGGTTAGCGGACATTCAAACGTCGGGCGAACGTCAAGCTTTGATGTTGGGCCAACGTCAAGATTTGATGTTGGGCCAACAATACAAAATAACGTTGGACTAATGTCAGGCTGGCGGACATTTTAATGTCGGGCAAACGTCAGAATCTGATGTTGGCCCAACGTCAGGATTTGATATTGGGCCATTGGCGAAAATTGACGTTGGGCCAACATCACAGAATGATGTCGTGACAATGTTGGGCTAGCGGACATTTTAACCTCGAGCCGACATCATAATGTTATGTTGGTCCAATGTCATGAGTTGATGTTGGGCCATTGTCGGAAATTGACGTCATGCCAATATCACAAAATGACGTAGTGATGATGTTGGGCTGGCGGACATTTCAACGTCGAGCCCACATCAGAATTTTATATCTGTCCTATGTCAGGATTCGGTGTTGGGCCATTGTCAGAAATTGACATTTGCCCCACATCACAAAATGATGTTGGGACAATGTTGGGCTGGTGGACATTTTAACGTCGGGCCAACGTCAGAACATGATGTTCTCTCAACGTCAGGAATCGATGTTGGGCCTACGTTATAACTGACATTGGGCCATTGTCAATAATTGATGTTGGGCCGAAATCGCAAAATGACGTTGGGCCAGCATTAAAAAAGGACGCCGAGCTGATGTTGGGCTGGCGGACATTTTTACGTCGCGGGGACGTCGCATGTCGCATGTCGGCCCAACGTCCTCTTAAAACGAATTTTACATCGGCCCAACGTTGGCAGGACGTCAGGTGGCTAGCTGGGAGCATTGGTAATTTTATCATAAATTCATATTAAAGCTTGGTCAGTGGAATGATTTTTTCTAAAGCCATATTGATTTGGATTCAATACATTGTGAGCATTTAAAAAATCAATTAACCTATTATAAACAATTTTCTCTAAAACTTTTGATATGCTAGGAAGCAAAGAAATAGGACGATAATTACAAATTTCATGCGAATCATCTTTTTTTAAAATGGGATTTACCTTGGCTATTTTAAATAAATCTGGAAAAACACCCTGCTGTAAAGATTGATTAAAAATATAAGTTAGTGGATCAGCAATAACGTGAATAATTTGTTTTAAAAGTGATGTACTAATTCTATCACAACCTTGAGATTTTGACATACTTAAAGATTTAGTAATATTTATAATTTCATTAGGGTTAGTGGGACTTAAGAAAAGCGACTTTTCGATCCGATTAGAAAGAAATTCTGTACAATGTATATGTGTAGGGCTATCAATTTTATTTGCAAGTTGGGGGCCAATACTAGTGAAAAATGAATTAAAACAGTGAGCATAATTATTCGAATCTTCAATTATATGATCATTTAGAGTAAGGTCATGTTTGGGTAAAGCATCCTTTTTTGTCCCCATTACTTTTAATGACCTTCAAAGTAGCATAAGTATTAGAACTTACTTGCTTCAATTTATTTAAAAAGTGTAACTTGCGTGACATTCGAATTAATTTCGTTAATTTATTACGATATTTTGTGTAAGTTTTTAAATTTATATCAGTAGGTTTTTTTCAAGTGTAATTTATATAAGCGATTTCTTGTTCGTATTGATTTAAGTATACCTTTTGTTATCCAAGGGTTATTCGGTTTATTACGTTTACGTTTATTTTTTACTAAAGGAATATTCCTATCATAATATCTTTGTAATTTATTATTAAAATTTGTGTACGCAATATTTACATCATTTACATTATAAACATCTACTCAATCCTCTACGGCTAAATTCTGTTTAATAAGTTCAATATTATGAGAAGTTTCTTTACGATACATTTCATTATCGGGTGCTTTACAAACATGCTTTACATGCTTTACATGCTTTACATGCTTTACATGCTTTACATGCTTTACAAACATGTGTCATGTTGGCACACCTAAAAATTGGCCACCGAGCCGTTTTTTTTTCTCAAAATGAGAACTTGTATTTTGTATTTGTTTGTTTTTTTGTAGGACGGAGAATAAAAATCAATCAATCAATCAATCAATCAATAAATAAAATGAAAACTATGCTTTCTTCACCTACCATTTTAAATAATATATCATAACTTATCTGTTAATATAAAGATTTGGACAGAAACTGCTCTAAAATTGACCTATTGAGCATTAAAAGGTTCGATTTGGATGTATGGATAGACTTTCTGGACACAAACAATTACTAAAACAATCAAAATATATATCAATATTTGTATGTATATGTAATCTTTATTTGTTAAGCCTTGTGTTCACCTTCTTTGTTTTATGAACATATTATGTAATGGTTATTTGAAAGAATTTATCAACAGACCTATGATTTACGTCAACGTATGTATTGTTGTAAATATTTTGTTTGTTTGTTTCGATCATTGCATGTAACGCAACAAATTTCCTTATGGACAATCAAATAAACTTGAACTTGAACTTGAAATTGAACTATCTGTCTACTGCATGCAGATCAATTTAACCGAGTATCCGCTGCATGCACAAGGTTATAGCACACGTCTGCACGGTATGCGAGCTTGTCGATATCTTCAGCCCAGAGCTAACGGAGCCGCGGAGAGGTGCGAACGGCTGGTGAATTAAGGCCAAAGTTCAACGGCGTGCTGACGGCGTGCATTGAATTTCCTTCGATAGCCTATGTCTGCATTTAAGGTTCGGATCCTACCACACAAGCCCTTATTCATACTAATTCAACAAAATCTGATCGGTTAGTTTGGCCAATATCTTTCAGGTATTGTTCCCAATACTGTTATTTGGCTTTAAGTTTGTATATAATGATGTTGTAAATATTTGTGTAATTCCTTATTTTTGTACATAGTGCAAGATTGTTTTTGAAATATATGGAAGCAACACATAATAACAATTCATTTTGTGTATTGTCAAACAATCTGTTTAATATCGCGTTTGTAGTTATTCTATAGCTTACTGTAGGTACCATTTATAAAATAAATAATTATATATATGTTTAGCATGTTTAGGAGTCAAGTATTTATTTGTTCGTTATAATGGACGTGGTGTGGCAAGATCGGTAGAGCGCGCGCTTTCTGATCTCGAGATCCCGAGTTCGAACCCTGCCCACTCCGTTTGTCCTTTAGCAAGACAATTAATACACATTGCTGCTCTCTACCCAGGAGTATAAATTGGTACTTGGTCGGGTGTTAATTTGCCTTCAGCGCCCGTTGGGCAGCTTGAGGTAGTATGCTCCCCTGGGAGTTGAGATGGTGCACACTATAATTGTGTGGGTTTGAACTGTATACCTGATGACCAAGGGTAATAATGCGCCTTTGAATAGGGCACCTAGATACATGGCGCTCTATAAATGCTATATATTATTATTATTAATGGGACAAAAATGCTAATGTGTCATTATAGTTCTGTGACTAAAAGATAGAGTTCTACTATAGAAACTTGATATTTAGATTATCAAGGAATCGTTATCTTTGTTAATACATTTAAGTAAATATTAATGTACATATTATCATATTGACCGTAAAATATAGAATCTGTATTATGTTCATTGAAATATTGCACACATAGAGAGAGCTAGTGGACTGCATACGTAATTATGTCAAAGGCAAACATTAGTCAACATTATACTATTATAGCATATGACACAAGAAGATACATGTCACCCCAACTACATGCCACCCTTCTTCCAAATCATTACTTCATCCACCCCACCCTTCCCAGCCACCGCCACTATTAAATCATTGCCGATTTTGAAACCGAAACTGGAAATCAATGTAACTTACCGTATAGCACATTGTGATGCGAATGTCATTCCATATGTTGTACATTGGCCCCCATTTTACCGTCCATTACGCCCCCGTTCACCCCCATTTTGGGAATGTATATGGCTACGCCACCACTCACTTTGGGTTTCACAACCGTTATCTATTAATTCCTTTAAACTTTAAAATCATGATAATGGTCATCAATTAGGCGACAATTTATTCCACTTTCTTCGAATGTACATTTAATTGTGATTGTTTTTTAAATATATGTATAAGTCTTTGTTCATATTAAAGGGATAGTTGAGTTCTGGTAAGGAGAGTACAGTTTTGGTGAAACTGAATTTTAGTAACCAAAACTTGCATCATTACATTACAAACTAATAGTTATAACTAGAAAGGAACACAAAATTACAAATGACGTAGTAAAGATCATGTTATCATTCAAAAAGAGCCGTTAAAACGTAAGAGGGCGCTCTCTAAACACTCATCGGTTTCAACCATTTTGAATAAAATATTGTGCATGTGATGCTTTGCTGAAATAGTGATTAGATAGAGAAATAATCAACAACTATTTAAATACCTATTTTGTAACTTTTTGAAAAGGGGAAGCATTTTTTTGAATTTTTAACGGCTGGTTCAAAATTCTCTAATAAACCTGGGGCCCCAGGTTTATTACAAATTGTTATATTTATGGATATTTCAGCCGTCCCTGAACTGATTTTGATCAAACAAAGATGATTTTATTATTTAAATATTATGCTCTTTCAAATTTTACACTCAGTTTTTCATTACCTCACAAAAAAAAAAAGTAGTCTAGCGCCCTCTCTACCAAAACTCAACTATCCCTTTAAGATGTTTTCATTATATGAATCTGATTAATTTGTATTACTTGTGATATTGTGAACCCTAAGCAATTTACCATTGAGTTGGACCGATTAAATATTCAATTAAATTAACGACATTGGCATGCACTTTACGAAATTTAATCGATTAAAGAGCAAAATAGATTTACGGAGCCCCAGGCTTCGTGTATCTCGAAGGGAGGCTTCCAAATATATTTATGGGAGCCCCAGGGTTCGTGTATCTCGAAGAGGGGCTTCCCAATAGATTTACGGAGCCCCCAGGCTTCGCATACCTCGAAGGGGGGCTAGTCAATAGATTTACGGAGCCCCCAGGCTTCGTGTATCTCGGAGGGGGCTCCCAAAGAGGTTCATGGATCCCAGGCCTCGTGTATCTCGATGGGGTACTCCCCTGTCCGCCTGTCTGTCTATATACCATATTGTAAGTTACAATGTCCTCTACCTTTTACCAAATTTTCAAACGATAATTCGTTTTGAAAACACGATTGTTTGGTAGTGTACCTATTAGGCTCACCTATTCATATTCCAAAAATGAATATTTCATGGATTTGTGTTGGTAATCCTTTTGCCAAGAAAAACTCCATCTATTACCCTTCAATCGTAAATATCCTTTTAGCGAAAGGGAAATTCGAAAACTGAAACCTGTCACATGCTTAATAGAACAAGGTAGGAGGGAACCGCTATAATTCAAATTGGATTTTAAAGGGATTGCCCCTCTTTACCAAAAATGCCAAAATGCTTCAAATTTGGTACAGATCTGCATAATACTTGTATTATGCTGCGTATGAAATTTCATAGCCGTAGGTGCCATCATTCATAGCGATCACTGCCGTTGTGCAGATCTCTCTCTCTTTGATGGCGCTATCTATTATGGGTGGTGGGCATCACATTCATACCACATGCAGCGAATGTAGAGGGAGCTAGACAGATAAATGTGAGGTTCGGTTATTAAACCGTCGTCCAACATTTTATTAATCTATGGGTAATAACAAAAATCATAAAACTCATAACTCCACCAAAATACATTGTCAAGTCCTAATCTTTTCAGAATACATTTTTAAAATCACGATCTATAATATTTGAGGTTAATATGGCAACTTATATTTGTTGGCTTGCAAAAGAGGGGCACTCCCTTTAAGGATATGGACAATGTTACTAGATCCCTTAAAAAGTTCCCTGAAATCCAAACGTTGCCTTCAACCATGATGAATAAGTGTATACATTAACTATTTGTTTACTCTTCTACATACATATGTTGTATCACCATGATCACCTTGGGATAAGTTGCATTCCACCTTGTATTGTCCATCTTTTCAGTAATTGAGTATTGATTGACAGATGATGTCACTGGGGGATTTTTTTAGTGGTGAGGCATAGCAAACTGAAGAAATTAATTGCTAAAACGTAAACAAAAACAAAAAAATGATGTACGTCAAATATTGAACAGATAGTATACACTAATACATAATATAGTTGAAGGCAACTTGCATTTGGATTTCAGGGAACCTTTAAAATGCGACATGTGTGTGTAAGTGTATGCCGTAGGTCTATGGTGTATGGCACTCTTGAAGTGATTAGTGGAAGGCGCTATGTAATACGAACACCGCGCTCCTCGTATTTTACATTAGGCTGTTTTCGCAACCACGACGCGGCCATTCTACAACGGTTATCTTAGCGGGGGTCGCACTCAGAGCGAAAATTTCCGCGTATCGTCCAAACCTACGACGGCAGTTGGCCGAATTAGCGTCGTGTGTACAGCGACTACGGAGCGGCGCGGTAAGCCCTTACTTCAATGGGTCAGCCAGAAGTCAGTGGGGTCAGCCAATCAGCGCGCTTGGTCACTCGAAGCAAGGAGACGTTCCGCGTATTTTTCACAGCGAAACTGCAAATAGATCACGACGGTAGCCAGAGTACGGAGACGGTCACAGCTGATTTAAATACCGCGTAGTCAGCTTTACGTCGCATTGCGAAAACACGCTAGTACCATGATGATGCGAGATAGTTTTGCGGGCGGGGCACTCACATACGGTTCCGCCTGGTTCTGGAGACATGGCGCTGCCCTCTGCGCATTCCTCACTTTGACGACGCAATGTCTTCAAGGTGACACGACATATGCTACGCCGACAATTGCTCCGAAAAATGCGACAAATGTTCCGCGACAAATGCTCCGCGATATCTGCTCCGCCGACATTTGCTCCGCCGACAAATGCTCCGCCGACATTTGCTCCGCGACAAATGCTCCGCCATCATTTGCTCCGCCGACAATTGCTCCGCCGACAAATGCTCCGAATATGCGACAATTGCTCCGCCGACATTTGCTCCGCCGACAATTGCTCCGCCGACAAATGCTTCGAATATGCGACAATTGCTTAGCCTACAATTGTTCCGCCGAAATATGCTCCGGAGATACGACATTTGCTCCGGTGACAATTGCTCCGCAGAAATATATGCTCTGAAGATGACAGTACTTCAAATGGTCCAAAAACATTATGTTCCTCAACCATATTATTGTTCCACCGACATTTACTCCGCTGAAGATTAAACTCTTGAATGAATTCTCAAGTACCTTTGATATGAAGTGCGCTTTTATATGTCATGCGAATCTCTTGTGAAATTGGAGTACAATCGATTCAGTAACCATCGATTCATTCAAATATTTTATTGGCTGGTTTGTTTGTTTCACGTTTCTTTATACAGGGTGGGGGGGGGGGGGGGGCAGTCAAGCCCAGTGTTGTAAGGATGCGTGACCCTGCAGCCTGCATCTAGTAGCAGAAGGGGAGGCGCAATAACACACAACACTGGCTTTAGTTTTTGATGTTACATTGGGGTTCGACTGGAGTCGAACCACGGACCCTCATAGTATCCGAAAATGCTGTGATGAATAGTATACTGTTCCAAGCAATCATCAAGCGAAGGGCATGAAACTGGTGTTAAGATCGATCATGAATAGACAAAAGAAAAGTCTTTATAATCACTGCATTTGTATTACTCAGACTCTTTATGAATCAAGAAATTGTTCCGCATGAGTTCAAAATTTATCCACGTTTTATCAAAATCCAAAGAACGTTATTTTCACCCACTGTTAAATTTTCGGAGTTCCAATTTTGTTTAGATTTGTTCATCGTTCACTGAACAACGAGGGCCCAATTTGTGACACTTCTAAACGCCCCCCCCCCCCCCCCCACCCCGTAAACGATTAAGGCTGCCTTATTGTCCAACAGAAAAGCACATACTTCCAATGCATTTTGCATTCTTATAAACGGAAGGATTGGCAGGAAGTAGCAGAAAATTGAAATTCAATAATCTAAGGAATTGAGGGGTCCTCTTACCTCCACAGTGAGGTAAGATGGACACTTCACCCCTTTAGTGACTATGACGTCATATTCCATAAAAAGCAATATGCGATCAATTTTATTGTTAATATGTGAAGAATAGATTGTCTTCTAGACGATGTGATCTTTATTTAAAGGGGTAGTACAGTTTTGGTAAGGCTGAACTTTAGTAACCAACCCTTGATAAACTAATGGTTATAACTCCACCATGCTCGAAAGGTATACAAAATTACAACGACTTAGTAAAACGCCTTTTTTTTTTTTCTTTTTTTTTTTTCAAAGATATTTATTTTCTCCATTACTTTTTACAAACAATAAGAACATAACAATAACAATCAATAACAAATCAGTACATAAAATAATTTGCATGTTTACATAATTATATATAATATGATTTTACATTCACATCTAAATAGTACCAATTAACTTTTACTATTTACATCAAATAAAGCATGAAATATGCATGCATGAAGAAAGCATAAACATACAAAAAGGGGAAAATAGGAGAGAACAAAACATTCCCCCCCCCCCACCAAAAAAAAAAAAAAAAACACACACAAAAAACACCTATACAAGCACTTACATACACACATACACACGCGTGCACAGACACCCACACACACATCCACAGAAAACATGCCTACACCTTGTGAGAATCTCTACCAATTATTAGCCATGTTTATTTCATTGCTTCTATTCGCCTTCCCTATTTTGTTCTGCACGAAGCTATTTTAAATTGTCCCACTTTCTAAAATGATATGTTAGAGTACCTCGATCTCCAGCTAATTTCTTCTCCTCCTTTCTATTTTCTAATAATCTTTTCTTAATCTCCAAAGGAGTTGGTGGTTTATTTTTATTTTTACTGTCTATAAATATCATATATTTTATCAAAATTATTATATGATTTAATAACTGTTCCTTCCCTATGTTTAACTCAATTATCCCTACATGGATACCTTTCCAATTTATATTTGTAATCTCTACTAAATTAAATAGATTCCCACACTCTTCCCAAATTGGTTTTACTTTCTCACAAAGACAAAATAAATGCTCGTAAGTTTCTTCATATTTACCACAAAAAGAACATAAATTACTATTAACCATTTTAAATGTATATACATGTAATTTAGTATATATAATATTATAAAGCATTTTAAATTGAAATTCTCGAAGCTTACTATTCAAAGTGCTTTTTCTAAGTCTTACAAATATTGATTGTATATCTTTCCCATTAATATTATAAATCTGCTCTAAATTTCGTTCTGCATATGATTTTTCTACTCTCTTATTTAATAAAAATGCATATATAATTTTTGAAGTGATTTGATCTAACAAATATATCCTTTCAAAAATTAAAAAGTCCATATATAATTCCCTATCAATATTTGAGTGAGTATTTTTATTTAAAAATTGTTTCCATGAAGGGGGAATGCCAAGAAAAATACGCTGTATTTTTGTGATTTCTAAAGTATTTAAACCCTTTCTTTGAAATTCCTCATTTGCTTTTATATTGCCTTCCTCATCAATAATATGATGCAACTTATAAACATTTTTTTAAAATAGTTGTTCATCAAAAGGAACATGACCATCAATATAAACAAATCTATTATTATAAATAATCTCATTCCTTTTAGATGTATCTTTTTTTTAACAAAAACGTTTTCGTGGCCATCCAAACGTCCAACATATCTCTATAAAATGCCGATAATACTAATTCAGATATACCTATGATTGCATTATTATAAAATATCAAACTTCCTCCAGCATCTTTAGTTAAATAATTAAAATACTGTTTCCATCCCATTTTTGCATCCCCCGTTAAGAGTCGCTTTACCCACATAATCCTTTGCACTAAAATAAATAAATGAAAGTCTGTCAGTCTAAGTCCACCTTTACAATAATCCAAGAACATAACATTTCGTTTAATTTTATCTTTTCCATTCCACAAAAAGTCAAAAACCAATTTGTCCAAATCTTGAAATACCCAATTCGGTACTGGTGTCAGCGCCGATACATAAATCAATTTTGACAAAATAAAGGTTTTTATCAATTGGATTTTCCCCATTAAAGTTAAATCTCTTTGTTTCCACCAAGACAACAACTGTTTTATTCTACTCAAAATTTCCTTATAATTTGTCCTTTCCTGAACTTCAACATCCAAAGAAAAGTATATACCCAACATCTTAAATATGTGTACTATTTTACCAAATGGAAGAGCAGTATTTTTATTTTGAGAAGGGCCTAACAATAATATGAAAGTTTTTTCTTTATTAATTTTTAATCCAGAATTTGTAGCAAAACTTTCAAACAGTTTTTCTACCCTTTTAAGTGAGTTTGATTCCCGAATAAAGAGAGTCATATCGTCTGCATAAAGAATTTGTTTTACTTGTACATTATTAAAAGTAAATCCTTGAATTTCAGGGTCTTTATATATTGAACGCGCTAAAATTTCAATACAAAGTATAAACAAATATGGGGACAGGGGGTCCCCCTGTCTAACACCTGTCTTAATATCAAAGTATCCAGTAGATGCGCCCCCATTAAAAACACAACTTTGAGCATTATTATATATAGTCTCCACCCATCTACAAAATGACGGTCCAAAACCAAATGTAATCAAAACCTTCTGCAAAAAAGTATGTGAAATTGAATCAAAAGCCTTTTCAAAATCAATTATCATCATATATCCAGGTATTTTATTAACTGATGTATGATGAATTATATCATCTATCATTCTTATCGCTTCACCTATATTTCGACCTTTTAAATATCCCACCTGGTCTACAGAAATTAATTCATTTAAAACTTTTTTAATCCTTATAGAAAGCACTTTAGTTAAAATTGTGTAGTCAACATTCAATAAAGATATTGGTCTATAATTTTTTATAAATAAGGGATCTTTTCCTTCTTTATGAATCAAACTTATAACTGCCTGCTTTTGTGATGAGGAAAGTTTCTTCTTTTCAAAAGCTGAATTTACAGAATCTACAACTAAATTTCCTATTAATGGCCAAAACAATATATAAAATTCGACACTTAACCCATCATTTCCAGGGGATTTATTAGATGCCATTTCTTTCATGGCTGCAACACATTCTCCGTTTGTTATTTTGCCTTACATAATGCACACAACTCTAAATTTAATTTTGGCAGGTCCTGAAAAAAATCATCCACAAAATCAACTTCCCCTTCCGATTGAGCATAAAGCTTACTATAAAATGTATATATTTCCTGCATAATATTTTTTTGATCAAAACTTATTTCTTCATCAATATAAAGTTTACTAATCACTGTTTTCTTTTTATTAGACTTCATTAATTGAGTAAAATACCCAGTGTCTCTTTCTCCACATTCATAGTGTGATGCTCTAGAACGAATTTCAATACCTTCATTTATATAGTTATAACAATCCTGTAAGTCTTTTTTGTTTCGTTCTAAGTCATCAACTTTTTCCTGGTCTATTCCATTCAACAATTCATTTTCCAACTTCAAAATATCTTCTTCCAAATTTTCAATTCTTTGTTTTCGTTGTTTCGCCTTTTCTTTTGAATATTTTCTACTAACATTTCTAATTTTCATTTTCAAAAAATCCCATAAAAGTCTTTTATCTTCTATTTCTATTCGAAATTCTTCTTTTAATTTAATAATTTCCTCTTTAATACAATTAATATATTCAGTATCTTGACATAAACTATTATTTAATTTCCAATAGGATCCCTGAAACTTAGATGAATACATTAACTTATCGTAAAATTGCAATTGAATGGCTGAATGATCTGGAGCCGTATAAGGTATTATATCACACTTTAATACTACATGTTCTATCTGCTTAGACACAAACCAATAATCTAATCTACTTTGTATACATGAATTAACTTGCCTATACGTAAACTGTTTCTTCAATCCATTCCTTACCCTCCAAATATCCAACAACTCAAATCTATCTAAAAATTGTTCAAATAAAATATTAAATCGAGACTGAACATTGTGTTTACTACTTCCAAAATAATCTAAATCTTTATTTAAAATAATATTAAAATCTCCCCCAATAATTATTGCATTATTTTCTTTATTAATTTCTTTTACTATTTTTTCAAAATTAACCAAAAAATCATTTTTTTCTAATTCCCTTCCTCTTACTGGCAAATAAACATTAGCCATTATCAATTTCATCCCCTGAATAATACATTCCATTATAACATATCTACCATTATTATCTGAAATAACATTTAATATCTGAATATCTAATTTATTATCTATTAAAATAAGCACCCCTTTACTATGGTTTGTCCCATGACTAAAATATGAACTCCCATTCCATAGCAATTTCCAAGTCTCCTCAACTTCAATTGTACTATATGTTTCTTGTATAAAAAAACAATATCTACACCTTTATCTTTACACCACGTACACATTTTTGCCCTCTTTGGCTTTTCTCGAATTCCTTTAACATTCAAAGAAAGAAGATTACATTTAATAAAAATATCTTTACCTTCCATAACTACATATTAATATACATATATATATATTCATGTATTATTTCATCCATATATAAGCTTCTAACAAACGGGCTGGCATAAGCAGGCTCAAGAATGTATAAATGACTCCACAAATCAGCATACTGGTCGAGATCCCCAACTACGTCGGCAATGCAATTAACACTCACACACAGCTGCACACACAACACACACAGTAACTTAACTAAAAATAATTGTAAGATATATACACTACACATTCCTCCTCTGTGAGGTCTCTATGAGGTCTCCTCCTCCTTACTATATAACACATAAATTAAACGCATTCATAAACATTTTCTCATATATTGGCGCTGAAATATTCCACAAGTGGAAAAAAAAGAAGAAAAAAAATTAAAATGATCTGGTTAAAAGTAAAACTAGTGATAAAAGACATATTGCCTAAAGTAAACTAAATATATATAGGAGGCAAATTAATACCATGAGCCCCGATGCAGAAAGAAACATGCTCGATTGCAAGCTTCAACCAACTGTCAGACTATATGCGCTCTAAATGAATAGATTCAATTAACTAAAAAAACGTACTGATTTTCTGACCTACGATCAACTGTAACTCACAAACAGGGCCAATATTTATACGAACCCACAAAACAGTGCAGCTAGGACGCGAGAGTGGGGGAGAGAGGGGAAAGAGGAGGAAAATAAAGCGAAGAGAATAGAACAGAACGGAAAGGAACCTCCCCCTCCCTTATTACGTCACCCAACCTCGACAGGCTCATACATTTTAAACTGTATTTTGTACGTGACAAAGAAAACAGACGGCAGGCATAGACCGCCCCTGCAATGCATGGCAATAACATGCGCATGATGCAATACTCCCCCCGCTGGCAAGCCCAACAATAGTTACTAGGTCCGGCAAGCTAATTTTGCGGGAGCTTGCCGGATCCAGCCACCACTGCTAAGCCTAGCAACGGGGAGCCTGCACACCACACGCATAACACTTGCACACACTACATAAGTGGTCCATAACCATAGTTACTGTGTGCATTCAACCGATGCTTGTCACCGAAGCATAATTATAACGTACTGAACCCTGAGCCCCGAGTTTCACCCACACAGAGTTGACCTGAAAGGAGCGCCATATTCAATATCAATAGAGCACTAAAATAGTGACGCCATAAGCCTTCGCCACGGCATTGCAAAGCCTCTAAACGGCTTTCTTTTCATTATATTATTTAAAAGTGGGCAGCGCTGCACAATTGCCTTTCCAGCAATCGCCAGACCACTAATTTATTGCTTGCCTGGCATTTTTCAAAACAATTTACTCGGCGCAGCAGATAGCTGCGCCGTCACACACCGGCATTCCTTAAAGGTGCTATGGGGTGAAAATCGGTTGTATCAAGTGATAAATTGTAAAAAAAATAAAAAATAAAAAATAAAATAAAAATAAATAAATGAAAAATAGAGCAGTTTAGGCCGAAAATAGAAAGAAATGGAGATTGTGACTTATGACTTATAACCCTGTTATCATTCAAAAAGAGCCATTTAAACACAAGAGGGCGCTTTTCTAAAAAGGCATTGGTTTCAACAATTTTCATACAAAATTATGCATGTGGTGTTTTATTGGAATGATGATTAGATAGAGAGATCATCAACAACTATTCCAAAAATGATTTTGAAAATTTTTGAAAAAGTGCAAGCATTTTAAAAATATTTTTTTGAAAAAATATCATCTAATTATTTGGGCATTTGTCTGCGGAGCATTTGGCGGCGGAGCAAATGTCGGCGGAGCAATTGTCGCGGAGCAATTGTCGGCGGAGCAAATGTCGCGGAGCAATTGTCGCAGCTTCGGAGCATTTGTCGGCGGAGCAAATGTCGGCGGAGCAAATGTCGGCGGAGCAATTGTCGGCGGAGAAAATGTCGGCGGAGCATTTGTCGGCGGAGCAAATGTCGGCAGAGCATTTTCGGCGGAGCAATTGTCGGCGGAGCATTTGTCGCAGTTTTCGGAGCAAATGTCGGCGGAGCATATGTCATGGAACCGTCTTCAAGGGCTTTCAATCAATCTTAAAGGTAACATCAGGAAGAAGACTCCAACCTCGACGGCTGCCAGGAGCTTTAATGCTGCATCGTAACTGGACAACAGATCGACAACAAGACCTGCATTGTGTATAAAAAAAACATATAACATTAATATGACAACGGTAATGTATCATATCTACTACTTTTATGTTAACCTAACGAAACATTCATTATAGTTGAGACATGTTTAGTTATTTTTTAACAGGTTCTGGTCAAACGGATGGATGTAAATCTCTGCAGCATTGTGATACATCATACAGTAAACGAGAACAATATATTAATGATTGTTATACTTCATCTAAAGAATTATCATTTATTTTATTTGCAGACGATTCAATTTATTTTTTTTCTCATTCGGACCCGCTTACACTATTGTCTATTGTAAATAATGAATTAAAAAATGTTCATGATTGGATTAGAGCGAATAAATTGTCCTTGAATATAGAAAAAACTAATTATATGTTATTTAGTAAAACATTAATAGACTTACATGGGGATCTTATATTCAATGGAAATGTTCTAAAAAGGGTTTCTTCAGTAAAATGTCTCCGTCTTTTTATTGATGATAAGTTAACATGGAAAGACCATATAGATTATGTAAGAAAATTGATTTCACGTAATGTTGGTGTATTAAATAAACTTAGATACTCTTTTCCACCATCAATTTTGCAATTATTATATTCTACACTAATTTTACCCCACTTAAATTATGGTATTCTTGCTTGGGGGAATGCTGCTGCATGTCATATTGAAAAGGTTTTGTTGTTACAAAAGAAGGCAGTAAGAATAATAGATAATGTAGATTTCATTGCTCATACCAATGTGATTTTCATGGGAAAATGTATATTGAAGATATCTGACTTATATACCTATAACCTTTGTCAGTTTATGTACAGTGTTAATAATGGTGAAGCTCCTACTATTTAAAAAAATATGTTTAATAGAAATAATACCACTCTACAAGACAATCATTACTATTTCATTTACCATTGTTTAGATCCCTGTTTGCACAAAGAACGTTTTTGTTTACTGGCCCCAAAAGTTGGAATTCACTGGAAAAATCCTTGAGGGAAAGTGCCACTTTGAGTGCATTTAAAGCTAAGTTAAAGAAATATTTGATAAATCAGTACAAATCAAATTTATACGCTATCATGTTTTTGCTTTAATGTATGTTGTTGTTTGTGTTGATTAAGCGACACTGATATTTATACTTATAGACTTATACACTTTATGTATCATTGGATATATTTGTACATATTTGTTCATACTTGAAATGGTTATAATGATCATGATAATGACATACATGTATTAAGTATTCCCTAAAAATGACATTGTTCTTCTGACTTGCCCTTCTTCAATTCCTCTCTTCTATCCCTTTCCCTATTCTCGCACATTATGTTTCTATAATGTGTTTTTTCTGTTGTTTGTTGTTGATTTATATAGATTTTCATTGTTGATTGATATTGCTTGTTCATGCGAAAGTATGACATGCTACAAATATGCAATATATTCAGTATATAATTATACGTAATTAAATAGCATGTCATTCATTATACATTTGTTATATTTTTTAATCGTAGTATTGCTTAACCATTTCAGGGGCCTTTCAAATCACAAGCCTTGCTTCCAAGATTGGCTCCTCCACATTTTCGTCGAAATTTATTTCATAATCTGTATGCATTTATATGTTATTAATTACTACTTTGATCAGCATATATGTATTAATTGTGTATCCTATGTTAAACAACCCTTTTGTTACATATATCGCTTGAAATATTGATCCCATTATGTTGTTTAATGTTTGTTTTGAAAATGTGGAAATAAAATACGAATAAAATACGAATAATATATTGCTAGGCTAACACATATTGCTAGGCTAACTACTTTTATGATTATATTGCCAAAAAGGATAATAAGCATATGTCAGTACTTACCTGATATGAACCCTCCCAGAAGTAGTCCTGTTCCCAATGTCGTCTGATACACCCCATATACAAAGTGGTACTTGTCCGCCGATGTCCGCCCTTTCGCGACCAGTAGCGGTAGTTTGATCCTCCCAGCTATAGTCAACGCTGATATACATGCCATGACCGACATTGCCATCTCATTAGTAACGTACGCGTATCCTAAGAGGAGCAGCGAATCGACCGGGCACAGCATGATGTAAAGACTGGCGGGGGAGACTAAGCCGTTTGTTAGTATGCCGGCTAATACGCGACCGCTTAAGTTGCCGAGAGCAGCAAAAGCGGTGATGATGAGTACGTAGTACGGGGAGATCCCTCGCTCCAGTGCGTGTGGGACTAGGAAAGCATGCCAGCCACTGTAAACAAAACCGAAGGATATTGAGGAGATATAGACGAAATTACCCCAGGGGTCGGTGTAAAACGGTGTGGTTCGGAAAACGTCAATCGCGTTAGGTGTTTTCTCCATGAACCTTTTCCCGCAAGTCTCCCGCCCTGCCTCGCTTCGGGAATCACTCTGCCGGTTGATGTGACTATCATGACTGAGATTATGATCATTCCCATTATCATCTTCATCATAGTAATCTGACCGTTGCTGATCATGATTACATTTCCTGCCCGTGCCCTTTTGGTTCCTTGATGGTAGTTTAGAAGCATTCGTATGGATGCTCGATGTTGACTCTGACCGTGCAATCTGCGTTGCCCCTTTTCTGGACAAAAGAGAGGTCGATGACTCCGCAGATGAACTGCTGTCTTCTTCCGGAGAACTATCGTCATAGTCACCATAGCTTACAGCATCACGATTGGACATTCTGGACATCGCATGGCTAGATCCGGAACATTCGCCTTCCGGGTCACTTGCCTTCTCGGTCACATTCACACTGTTTCCTGCTTGACTGCTTCCTTGCTCATCACGATCCTCGTTGTTGTTCCTTGGTCGTATAAACAGAATGCAAGGGACATAGTTAGCCATTAGCGCACCTAGTATCAACAGCGTCCCCCTCCACCCGTATACCGTACGGAGCACCTCCGCTGCCAGTGGTGGCAGAACCATACCTACTGCACAACCTGAAGATGCCAGACAAAATAGGATGTTGAAGTTGTCGGTTTCTTCTTGCATCAATGTCATCGTCAAGTACAAGTCAATGATGCAGAGTCCGAATGCTGTAATCATGAGAAAAAGAAGAACAAAATGTTCCATACTTCAGAAAGTCGAGATCTCGGCATAAAATATTATGAAGTTAACAACCAAAGACATTAAAATGGGCAGGCAGTATACTATCTTGCTTGAAGCTATCGGTCAATTAAGTCCAAACAATTACTTGGATTAAAGCCTAATGGAAAACATTTGTTTTCAATATATTACATTTTTGTGCCCGATTTAAATAAAACGATTCTGAAAAGCATCTATTAATATGTAGCTAACAAGCTGGATACATATACATGTATTCCGTGGCTGCGGTGTAGCAAGATTGGTATACCCTGGGGTACCGTTGTACCCCGGTATCCCGCGTTGTGTAGCGCCATCTTGTGTCCACTCGAAGTACAACTGTATTGCGTTGTGCATGCAGTGCAGCGCGCGATTTTATGCACGTTATACCCACAGTACAGCCCTAAAAATTAAATAAATAATTAAATAAATAATTAAACAAAATGGCGGATTTTCGTCTGGTACCCCAGGGTACCGTTTATGTCATCATATATCGCGCAATTTCCAATCATGAGATCCCAATTTCAAACCCTGCCCACCACATTTGTCCTTCAGCAAGACCATTATTGTATCCAGGTGTAAAAATAGGGACACGGTAAGAGGTGAATGCCTTTATGTGAAAGATCTTCTCAATGCTCATGGGCCGCTTGGAAGGAATGCTCCCAGGGAGTGGAGATGGTGCACACAATGCACAAAATTGCATTGTGACCGGGGTAAGTATCTAATTGTAAAGCGATTAGATATGATTATCTATCGCATTAGGCGTTTTATAAATCGAGTATATTATTACTTTAAAAACACAATTTGAAATACAATGCTAATTATCTATTGGAATGGAAAGCTTTGATGTTCTATGTAAATTGCACTTAGATGCCTGATTAGATAAGCACAATTTTCGTCTGTATTATCGTCTGTACTAATATAATAACGAAACGAATGGAATAATATGCAAATCATCTTTTGTTAAAATGAAGATCTTTGACTTCAACCTAATTTTGGTTTCATTGAGATACGCGTTGAGAACGAAACACTTGTTAGAATCAATTTTTCAATTTTTCAATCAATCAAAAGTTCAGCTGTCTATGTTATCTATAAAACAAAATTTGCATAAGATGCAAATCGCTTCAATTTAAATTGTTGGCCATCTGGATACATTCTTTAAAAGGGCTTGCAATAAACATGATCCCAAAATAAAGTTGCTTCATTATCATTATTCATGTAAAATTTATATTATAATTATGTGCCCCAAAAAACTACAAAAATATCCTGCTAACATTGTTTACAAAATAATATTGATTAATCGCCATAATTATTGATGATGAAGAAGAACAAAGAAAAACAGCGTTAATGGAAATTAATTAATGAAGACTTCAACAAACGAAAAACATGACGTATATATCGCAGTGATTTTTTTTGTAGTTTCACTATGAACATAAATAAAGATTAAATTATTACTGCATGGTATGATTATAAAGCTATATTATACTTACTCATTTAAAATGCCTCTACTTAATATGTTGCTATTATCTGAAATCAAATAAATATATTGTTGTAGTTTTTGGCAATATGAAAGTGTCCTACATGCGTGAAACAAAAAGTTCCCTACCGTGGGAAAGGGGACACCCCCACCCACTCCCCGCTCAGTCGGTTCGCTCCCTCGCAAAGTCCCACACTCACAGCTTGTTAAAAATTGGCAACCTGCCATTACGCTATATATACCCGGTGGTGATGCGGATTAGGTTTTGCCGCCCCCAAAAATGTATTTCTCATTACGCCACTGGAACTTGGTAAAGAGTTTCCATGTAATTGGCTTCTGATTGTGCAAAATATAAACCCCTCACAGGCTCACAAACATATCCGCATTTCAAGTTTGAGAGTTCATAACGCTCTTGTTCCTATTTTATCTTACACGAACTTGGTATCAGTGCAAAGCCTCTTTATTCTTCATTACATTGATACCCCATTTTTTTTTTTTTATGTAATTATGGATTGTGAATAGCACCTGAATATTATGATACAAAGTCCGGATTGAAACGTTGCAAATTGCATTGCTATTGTGTGATCACCTCAACAACATTCATAACACAGCCAAAACAAGAGAATTTAACTTAACAATAACGTTGTATTTTGCAGCATCTCACTTTTGACACGGGCGGCTGCATGTTCAGGTCTACTGCACATTTCATAAAAACATAAACTCATTGTAAATAAAGTATTAATGTAAAAGGGCATAAACAGGCTTGTCAATATTATGAAATTCGAGTAGGATCATTCCATAAGAAGATAGATACCAACGCTCAAACTTGAATAGTGAAATCACAGTTTTCTACATTAACATTTGCCAATTTGCATATTATGCCAATTAAACCTCTTTCCCCAGCTTCCATTTTGCGGGACTTTTAGCACGTAGTTTAGGGGACTTCACAGAAATAAACTGCGAAGAAACATCCATGTTGCAATTTGTTTGAGGTTACCCCTCATGTTTGCTAGATTGACTAGACTAATACCAGTGTTGGCTTCCCTGGATACGTACGATATATTTATTTATTTGTTTTAGAATGGTACGTTTCAGCAGCTGTTAGCATTCCAGAATTGAATATTATAATCGAAATTAGCGTTTCATTAACACGTATAATAAAGGATATTACAGCCGTTATTCATGTTTATATATTACTGTAGATGTGATGTGTTCGCCTTGCTGAGAGCAGCCCCGGCTTATAACAGGTGTATACCCTGATGTATTAAACAAGCTCAATCAGAAAAATGATGAACACATATAAAAGGTGAAGTTTAATTAACAAAACCAACAAGCTTTTGGAAGAAAAAAAGAAACGTTCGTATCCTACACTGGCATCAGTTTTGCATGTTCCCCTACAATACTTACCTGTCATGGCGAGGCACAGGGTCACGTGCCAGGTGGTGGCTGCAAACGAGGCCAGCATGAGTCCCATTGAGGCCATGCTTGCCCCGAGAACCAGAGGCACTCGGTGTGGACACTTCACTTTGCGGTACGCGATAAGAATGAATGGTGCTGTCCAAGTTAAGCAGAGAACACATTACTTGACTACCACCCAGTTCACACTGACTCTGAAACTCGATTTGTTTTTCCCCCATGAATAAGACATGTATTTTTAATAAAATAGTAACAAGTGTTCAGACATCCATAAAATAAGTATGGAAACATGACAACATGTTGTGACATAATGGCCATCAATGACTCAAGGGACAGGTTCACTCGGTTTATGACACATTGGGAACGTAACAACATGTTATGACATAATGGCCATCAATGACTCAAGGGACAGGTTCACTCGGTTTAGGACACATTAAGAGCGTAACCTGGAATATATTTTGTAGACAACAGTATCACACGTTCATTTATAGTAGATTACGTTATTATAATGCGCTCTTAACATGTAGTAAAGGTAAATACATGTATAATTAATCATGATTTTTATTTCCAAATAAAATTGTATTTCACACATTGTCCAAAACCTCAAAACTTACTTGTGAACTTACTAAAGTGAATGTTGGTTGAACATGGCGCATTGCTAAAATCGATCTTTAAATCAAAGCAATATATTTGTGGCGGCGCCATCCTTTAACCTCAATCATTATCTAATCTTTAATTAAGGTGATGCCCGCCTTTAAACTACTGTAGGCTACATTACCTGGGAAGAAATCTAGTAGCGCGAAGATTCCGAGTGACAGCCCGAACTCCGTCACGGTCGTGTTCAACGATATCGACATGTCTTCGAACAGGATGCCGAAGACCTTGATCGTTCCTACAAACGAAACAGCTTCCAGGAACATCGATATGAAGACGGGAAGAGATGGCGACGTCAGAAGTTCTCGACACCGCCCCATGGTCGTATCTCCGTGAGCTCAATCCCGAATTCCCAGTTAATACACAATTATACGTACAATACAGGTCGCACAAGCACTACAGGTACAATAATGGCTCTCATTTTCGTGTACATAATATAACCAGACTACCATGGCACCTTTATGCTGTAACCCATCAATGTCAATTATGCTTGATAACAATAATGGCTCTCAAAACAAACAAATTGACTAAACGGTGCAGAACACGCACACCTTCCTGACGCATTTAACCGTAAAGAATTACCCGGGGGCGTATATTATTTTGTATACCACTGCCACTTTTGCCGAAAGCGTGCCCAAAACGCGCTGGTAAGCAAAGACTAGCGCCTGCTGTATGCGACTAGCGCCTGCTGTATGCGATACAATTTTATGCATCAAAAGCCTAGCCATTTTCTCAATAAAATCGTAGTTTCACACACCATGATGACTGTGAGTGTATTGTATCTACGCCTAGATGAATATTCCTAGTCTCATCGTCGTGGTCGTAGTCCGCATCGAGATCAGCCACTCGCCCTTGGACTAGTCTTAGCTAGATTGATATCGCAGAGTCGCAGAGTTTGATGCATAGAAATTGTATCGCAAACAGCAGGCGCTAGTCTTGGCTTACCAGCGCGCTTTGGGCGAAAATGGCTAAACAGTGGTGTAAAAAAAAAAAAAACGCTACCCGGGCATATCTAGAGTCCTGTGTCGTCTGCCAGTTCTCTGCTCTAACTCATTGATGTCAATATTATGCTAGAATAACGCATCGTTTCAATGTTCGCTCAGAGCGCGCACACACTTAACCCAAGCATATCTTTACATCATAGAGCTGATTACAATTGGAGTGTTTGGAGAAAATGGATTGGATAAAATGGTGACGCCATCTATCTGCACTCCCCCAATTAACACTTCCATACAATTTTAATTCGCGACACAGATTGCGACATAATGCGTGTAAACTATACGGGGCCAATCACCCTAATGGCTAAAACGGGTTCAGCCCCCCCCCCCCCCCCCCCCTCCCCCTCCCCCCCTCACCCCCTCTCCTCCACCCCGAAATTCAGAAAGGTCCACTTTTTGTCGATCTAGGGTCCACTTTTTACCAGTCTTTACATTATCCGACTTGCCCTGATATTCAGCTGTCTGTCTGTCTGTCTGTCTGTCTGTAGACGGCGCTTCAAAAAAGCATTAAACTTTTAGAGAAAAAAAATGAAATATATATACGAAAATAGATATTATTCGTTTTGGAATAAATTTTGGGGCCACATTTATAATTGGATTTAGATAAAGCCAATTAAACATTGTTTAATGTACCAACTTTGCTTTAAAGTTGTTTTTGATCTCTCTATTGAATAAAAGGCATCGCGGTTAAGTTGAGTGAAACATTCATAACAAACGGCTTCTACGATTCATGGGCGTAAGGGGTTTATTTTGATCACGGGGGTTGAGGTCTTCTACCTGATTATAAGCATAATAAACCGTGCCTTTTTTATTTTATTTTTTTACCCGATAAGCAAAACAAAAATAATTTAAAAAATGAAAACGAACAGCAACAACAGCAAGGTATATCTGATCACCTTGATGCACGAAAATGTGTTTTGGATGGTCAAGGGGGACTCATAATTATATTAGCCTGCGACAGACAAATTTTTGCCCCCTTTGGACACGGTTTTGCCCGAAAATAATGTTATAATTAATAATAATTGCCCTGACATTTGTGGTTTTTGCCGAATGTGACATGACCTTGCAAGAATATAATATTAATAATTATGTAAAAATCATATGTTTGTTCATAAATCACGATTTTGGGGGCGTCTGCATGACGGATTCACCCCCACTTACGCAACGTCTGACAGTGCATGGTCATTCGTGTAACAAAATAATACTAAATTAGTGAGGCCCAGCTAACTAATATGTCTGGCGACTATACAGGGTGTCTCAGAAAGAATGCAACACCTACGATCTTTAATTTCATAAACACCATCGACTACATGTCATATTTTGTTGTTTGATTGGGTAGAACATTCTTTTTCCAACACTATGATACCATGATCATTGATTTTGGGTAAGGCGTTTGGATCCTAGGGCCATTTTTCTGAGGCAATGTCGTTTCCTAAATTTGCTATTTTTTCGTCTCCAGCGATCCTCTGAACATTGAGATATTCTCGCCCCACAGCCTCCCATATAATTAGTTGTACAAAATAACCACATGACTGTTCTTCCTTTGAATAGGAAGACAATGCGAGCCATACCGTTTGGGGTACTCGATTACGCGACATTGTCTTCCTTATCAAAGGGAGAGCAGTCATGCGATTCGTCTGTACAACTAATTCTATGGGAGGCCTTTTGGCGAAAATACTTCAGTATTCCGAGGATCGCTGGAGACGAAAAAGTAGCAAATTTAGGAAACGACATTGCCTCAGAAAAATGCCCCTAGGATCCAAACGCCTTACCCAAAATCAATGATTATGGTATCATTTTGTTGGAAAAAGAATGTCCTACATAATCAAACAAACAACAATGACATTTGATCGATGGTGTTGATGAAATTAACGATCCTAGGTGTTGCATTCTTTCTGAGACACCCTGTATTACCCTTCTCAACACGACTGCCAATAACCATTCAGCTTACTGCAGAGTGATTATTCCAAGCATTCTCCATGATAGGTTTGATGGGGTTGCCTTTTAGTGCCTATAGGCTAGCACACTTTTTGAGGCTCCCTTTCTTGCCCCCCCCCCCCCCCCCCACCCTGTCTACGTCAACCATTTTGAACACGGCAAAATTGCCAGTTTCGGTCATAATTGTGTGCCGACTGGAAACATGGTTTCTTCTCCAGCTATAATATGTGTACCCAACCCCAGCACTTAGCGCTCTATCGATCATGTTGATTCGTTGTTTAATACCAACACAACAAGAGCAACATTACTGAACTTCATTAGTCCCCCCCCCCCCCCCCTCCCCCTCGCCCGTTCTCACAATTAACGCTTGCGCATACATCGTTCGCATGCATATTATAGTTTCAAACAGAATTGTATTATTATTTTTATTAAAACTTGCAAAAAGTAAGTCAAAACTAACAGTTATGACAATTCAATGATATTTGAATGGTAGAAAAAACAGGGCCGTTTTCATAAAAAGCAGCTGTTACAAGAGGGCACCCTCCAGACGTCCTTGGTACTTCCCGAAATGCCACTAATTGACACTAATTTGGTTGGTTTTAATCCATGTGAAAGTTCATTGAATAAAACATATACAAAAATCATTCCCTTTCGAATGCTCTCGATCATAGTTGTACAATTTTATTTCAAATTTGTTTTTATATCGTCTGGCCAGGCAATATCTTGACTTTTTTGTAAAAATACATTAAATGCTTTTTACATTTCTTTCAAACAAATTCAAAAGAGGTTTTTCAATAGTTTGGTTGATAATGTCTATATTTAATCATTAGTTTAACAAAACATCACACGCACAATTTTTTATGAAAAATGGTAGAAACCAATTTAGAGAGCATCCTCTTGAGTTGTCACAACTCTTTTTGAATAATAACACGGTTTTTACTTAGACGTTGTGTATAATTATCCTTTCGAGCATGGTGGAGTACTATGTTCTATTACTGCCTATATTATGGTGCAGGTTTTGGTTAATAAATTTCAGTTTAACCAAAACTCAACTACTAGTATGTATCCCTTTAATCAAACGTTAAGAATTTGTTGCTCGGTACAAAAAAAAAAAAATCATTAACAAGATCAAATCAAACCGTATTTTTATTTTTTATTTTTTTTAGAAATGTGTATAATTGAATATTATGTGTAACGTTTTAAAATCTTTTCAATTGAATAAAGTTGGTCCATCACATTTTCTGGGGGGGGGGGGGGGGGGGCGTTGCATATTTGCGTACGATCAAACGCAAAATGAACCTCAACTTCGAGTTTTATACACCCCCGCCCCCCCCCCCGCCCCCCCCCCCCCCCCCCCCAGCCTTGGGCCCAGCCAGCCCTGCACAGACTGTGATCAAACAAATTCTATTCTGTGTCTTTGAAATTGTACGTGTCAGTGATAAACAATCATGACAAATTCACTAATTGCAAACAAATATTTCTTGAATCGCCCTCTACGGTAGATCTATTTAGCGTGTCGGAATTCGATCACGATCGCGATCCGGCCGTACGTACGTACACTGGACAGGTCTCTTAACTTCGCGCGTATCCCAACTTCGCGGATCATAGGCGAGATACGCAAAAATTAGAACACGGACACGGCGACGGAAATTTTCAATGTCAACTGAAAGAGCACACATCAATTACTCATCAACCAAAAAATTAGCAAATAAAGAGCAATATTTCTGAAGAAATACTTACTTTTTGTGGTCTTTTTTTGTAAATCACAACTTTGGTGTTCCAACAAAATTATGGAAGAGGAAGTATCAAGCAAATTAGACGGAAATCGTTCCAGTAGAACATATTTGTTGTCATCGAAAGGCTGCGCAAAATGCTCCTTTATTCGACCTACCCATCAAATTTACTTTCGGATCGCGCAATCTCCGTAGATAGCTTGACAACGGTGCGCGTGCTAAGATGCTAATGCGCGCAAAATGTTTGCATCATCACACTGCCATTGAAATGCGTGTTACGGTTTGCTACACGGGATACGTGTTAAGTCAATGGCAGGGTGCCCTATGTATTATGCGCGAAGTATGGAGACTACCGTACTCGGTGAAGAAGCTCTTGCTGATATGACATAGTCACGGAATCGGGTCATTAACACCACGAATTGTGAGTTTAAATGAAATTGTTCAAGATAAATCGAATCCTCAGAATTTGAGGGGTAATTTATTATTGTTTCATTGAGATTACTGTAATTTTCTTGATCCTAAGCCACTTTGAACAAATCCTAAATTTTCGTGCGCGAAGTTAGGATACACCTTCATACTGTACGTACGTCCGCCGTCCGCGATCCGGCCAACTTCCAACTTATGAAATGACCCGCGAAGCCGAAGGCAGGCGATCAAGACATTTTAATTAGTTTTCTCCGACTGTCTTCGTCAATACATGGTGCGTATATTCGTTGTTATGGATTCCCCGAGCCCAAAGAACATAATGTGTGCACTATGCATGAATAATGAATATCTGAAGAAAAGATATTCCACTCGGCCTCGGCTAGCTGCAGCAGCTGCTGCAGCTGTCCATGACCCCCATGACTCTCTATGGCTACGCGCCGTCAGCTACGGCGTTACAATTACAAGCAGAGGCTGACCGGTGTGACTGGGATAAGTGATAAGTGTCCCTAAGAGTCATGTCCAGGACCAGGGCAAACTAAATCAAGGGATATCTGTCCAAAATCCAAATTACACCATAAATGCGTGTGTTCTGTTTGTGTCACGTGTATAAGCAATGCGTGTCACGTGTATTTAGCTTATATTATTTAACTTTATTAATTCAATTCTCATTCATGCAAGTATTTTGCAACTGCAAGTTCATGTTAATGGATTTTAAAATAAAACCCAACAAAATTGTACGTTGTATTGATTTGAGTTTTGACTATTGTTGATTGAGTATTAACTCGTACACTGTCAGTGGTCAGTCTGTGTGACTGTGAGTCGTCGTGTTTGAGTTGGTGTGGAGTGCAATAATGCGTGTTTGATTGACTGTATGTCTGTTTGTTTGTATGTTTGTGTTTGAGTATATGTGTGTTTCTGTGTGCATGAAGGCTTGAAAACGGACAAAAACAGGTAAACTGTTCGAATGACGTCACGGCCAAGATCGACAAATCTAGCATTTTCAGGGCCTCTTTAATTTGACATTTTAAATTGCAATATTTGACTGTCGGCCCTTCTAAAGTTCTAACTCGTCAGTAAAATGTAAAAAGAGGCCATGAAAACAGATTTGTTGATCTAGTCACATCCCTGTCCATGTCAGTGTCATACCAATCATGGTCACAATTGGCCAGGACCGCTAGGCTAGGTGAACTGTTTGGTGTTGCCGTAACTGTAATCAGCGCTGTGTGTTAGCACAGCGCAGCTGTAACGATACGTCGCTCGAGGTGAAAAATTAACTTTAAATGTAATGGGCAATTCCATAAATATGTCAACCAGGAGACCAACTTTTCAAAATGATCCACTTAAACTAAGTGATGTATACATCATATCAAAGATAATTGTATGAATTTTCAGAAATCACCAGTTAAATATAGTTTCACCCAAGGTCAAGGTCACAAGACTCTTTCAAAATGAGGGTAAAATTGTATAAGTATCTTATCACCATGATGATGTATAATTAAATTTGTTAAAATTTAGACTAGAAAAGGTGTTGACAAATCATTAACTGTGATAGATATGAAGAGTATAACCTAGTGAACAACAAATCTGAAGTGGAATTAAATTTTACTATTTTAATTTTTTTATATTGTAAATCAATGTTAACATTATTTTGGTCATGTATGTCCGTAACGAAAAAACACATTATTTCTATTTTTCAAAAAGGCAAACAATTCAATAAAAATAAAAATGTCGATGCAAAGCAAGCTCAAACCCCTCTACTAAAATAGTACATTAGACTTTTCCAATCATCACTAATTAAGTAATAATTTGATGTTACGGACGTACACATTTGTGTACGTCCGTAACGGAATCCACCCCCTCTTTGACATTTCATGTGATAATTCAGCAATGCGCGTAGGTATCGCTGCATGGCTTCATGAGTTGTTTTCATTGAAATATTGTGCAACTTTGAGACCAAATTTGCAATGACCAGGTATGCTGTTGCAAAGTCATGTGACCTTTTGTAAGTGAATGTTGGCTAAGAAATCCTCAATTTCAAATTTGTGTACAAATCCTATGGAAATTAAGTTCTATTTATAAACCCTTCATTATTTTCCATTCTAATCATTGCCATTATTTAATTTTATGTTAAAATTGATTGGACCATGGTCAACAATTGATTTCGTCAAAAAAAATAATGAAATACATACGGGGATGTTTTTCAAATATTTCAAGGTCATAATGCTGATAATATTAAATTTGAGTTTGCAATAATCTAACCCTCACTGAATGTCATAGGCCTACATATATAGCACACTAGACCTCTTGAGTAATTCTCACACTGACTGGAATAGCTTATTAAAGTGTCTGAAATGTACATCCGTAATTATGGAATTGCCCTAATATTTATAAAAAATTTTTAGATCTAAATCTGTTTAAATGCCTAAAGATTAGGCACATGAAATTTAATTTGGTAAAAAAGAAGGATAACTTACCTCAAGTTGATGATTTGTTACGGTAGTCCGTGTCATATTCCATTTGATCGCTGCAATGATGACCCTGGAAGCTAGTCGGCTATGCATGTCGACCGACCACTTACTCGCGCGCGGAATTGAGTGACCTTACCTCTAGCTGACTAGCTTTCGATCAGGGTCATCATTGCAGCGATCAAATGGAATATGACACGTGACTACCGTCAAAAATCATCAATTTGAGGTAAGTTATCCTTCTTTTTAGCCTCAGTCATTTCACCATTTGGAACATTGAAGTCCATGGATAACATAATTCGTAAGTATGAACCCAGATATTATAATTTTAACTATTGTAATATGTTTTTAATAGTGTGTTTACCGTGTTCCTCACAGTATTACTCTAGTATGCCAGGCTTGGGTTGCCGTAGCCCATAATTAAAAGCTGCAGCTAAGCGTAATTTGTATATAAATTTATAGAATTTATTTTTTGGGGGTAAGGTCTCTTTTAGCTGCTAGAATCCTGTGGCTTTCAGGCCGATAGAATTTGAAGAAAAAAAATTATATTGTCATTACTTGCCTGACTGGGTCACAACTCACAAGGCCAAACAGTTAATGATATTAATGAATTAAACTGATCATAATTTGTTGATTTATTTCTTAGAACTGTCACGATGGAAGGCTTTCTTTTTGAGAACTGGGCAAAGACGTTTCGCTGCCAGCCAGAGCTCTACTTCGAACCTGCTGACCGGCTGGAGCTTGTGCAGGTATTTACCCTTTTTTCTATGCAAACCTGGGGGTGTATTCTGAAAACGATTTTAAAGGGGACCACCGGGCAAATAACAACACATTACTACATGTTTTGGTACTGTTTTGTGATATCAAATAGATACCTAACATTTTGCAAAGGGTTGAGTAATTCATAAACAAAGCAATTAATTTCCACCACTTACGGAACCACTACTATTTCCTGGTTTGCGAGTGCGCCAATTCTACTCACGCGTACGTTTGTAGGCAATATAATTCCGAGCGATTCGCTTGCTGCACCCGCGGTAGTCTACACAATTCAGACCGCATAAACGCATGCTTTAGAATGGTGATGCTGTTTCCAATTATATATTTTTTTTTCTGCAAACATATTTTTGTGAAATTGTTGATGGAATGGAATACTAAAGATGTTACCTTTCTATTATACAAATATTAGTTTTGGGTGGTGGTACCCTTTAAGTTAAAATTTATTTTACAGATCCACGTCATATCTACGTCACTAAAATATATTTTAGTACAGTTTCAGAATACCGATTTGGCTAAAAATTTTTAGTGACGTAGATACTATACTATAGATTTTAGTAGAAAATTGTTTTCAGAATACAGCCCGGGGGGGGGGGGGGGGGGGGGGGGTTTAACCTCTTCCATCATCATCATCAAGTTCAGGTGGCGCTGTAAAGCGCTGCTGTGGTCTTCAGGAGAGCACGCCATGCAGCTCTGTCTTCTGCCAAGTGTGAAACACAGGTCCAGAAGTCTGGAATAATATTGATTTTAATAATTTTAATATTGCTCATAATATTTTGAAAGGCAGTATAAGAAATATCTAATTACTCAATATTAATTTACGTTTTAAAATATTTCACTTTTTAAAAAGAACATCAATTGTTGTTTCTTTGTTTTAATATATTAGTAATTATTTAGGTATTATGATTATTTTATAAAGACCATTTGACTTGTCAAACTTTTAAAGTTATTACTTATGAATTAAACTAAATAATCTGGTGTGCACGAAACTTATCAAGCCTCTTTATGGCTTTTAATTGTGCACCCCTTTTCCGAAATCATTAATTGATAATTTTTTTTAACAAATTTCTTGAATGGTTCATATTGTAAATCTCGCTTTCATTTCTCTTTTTCTATATATGTGTATGCTATTTGTGTATGCCGTTCATGCAAATAGTTGTAATGCTTTTGTAATAAGCTGTTTAATGTTTTTTTTTAATGATATGAATCCTGGAAATCATGTACAATGTATTTTTAAACTTGAATTTGAATCGGAATAAATGCTCAAATGAAAATATCTCATCTTCCATGTCATCTTATCTTAGCTTTCCTCATTGTGACAACACTCCATCTGTTATGGTTAATTTATGTTGTATCTTGTCCAGATGCAGATTGTAAGGGAGGAGGGTAAGCAGGTAAATTAAGGTTCATGGCTTTGATCATTCGCCATTGGACATTGCATGAACCCCTACTTGTTTTAATCCTCATGTTTCTGTCCCTCTCTATGACTTCTCTTTACCCATCTGTCCTCTTCTTTTGTTCTGTCATCACGTCCCGCGTATTGATATGTCCAAGATACTTTAAATAGCGTTACAAGTATTCGGTTTGTGTGTCATTTTATTGCAGATTGTGAATCGAGCGAGGGAGCAGAGAAAGGTTCAAGGCTTCGGTCATTTGCCATCAGACATTGCATGAACCCCTACTTGTATTAATCCTGATGTATCTGTCCCTCCCTGTGACATCTTCTGACCCATCTTTCCTCTTCTTTCTTTCTATTACCAGGACCCCCGTATTGATATGTCCAAGATACTTTAAATAGCGTTACAAGTATTCGGTTTGTGTGTCATTTTATTGCAGATTGTGAACCGAGCGAGGGAGGAAGGAAAGCGGGTCAAGGTTCATGGCTTCGGTCATTCCCCATCGGACATTGCATGCACATCAGGGTACATGATCAACATGAGACATCTCACCAAAGTATTACAGGTAAAACTTAGGCAGGGCTAGACACTAACACTTACCCGGGGCAAGTCATCACTGATGTTGGGCAAATAAATTTCATACAAGGTCTAGTTTGCTTGCCCGATCGGGCAACATAAATTTCTCTTCAAATGCAAGAGTGGAGTGTAATTCCATATATGTAAATTTCATCTAGAAGTTAGTGGGCAAGTACATTTTCTGTTTGGGCAAGTGAAACATTTATGACATCACTTGCCCGAACAGGCTAGTTAGTCCATGAGCCGAGGCCAGAAAAAATGAAATCCGTAGCACCCCCCGAGGGGCACGGAAATTTTGGTATCAGAGGATAGGTTATGAACCCAGCTACCAAGAAATGCTGACCCCCCAAAAAAATATTTGCTCGTAACCATGGCAACGCCAATCACGTGATACATGTTTAAACTGACTCATTAGCGAGCTTTGTAGTGCTATTTCTGATACTCCATACTCCTAAATCACATTTCTCGGAACTTACATGAGCAATACTCCTGATTTTTCATATACTCAGACATTTAAGGACTGTATTTCTGTTAGAACATGTTTTAAGGTGAGGGTACCGTTTTAAGGTCCCAAGGGTCACCGCTAATTAACCCCTAATTGTATACTACTGTCACAAATTAGAACTTTAGTGGATTTTTGGCTAGTTATTTCTCTGTAGTCGGTTTTCTGAGCTATACTATGACACATTTGTAATGGAGGAACGCACATGGCCTCCAGAGTTCAAATCCACCATGTGACATCGGACAGTCTACCCGTTGCCATGGAAACGCGGATATATGATAACGATGTTAATGTTTAGAAAACTGTATTTTTAATGAAACCGGACTATATTCTCGTCATCCAGACGTGAAAGGCTTTTATTTTGTAGGGAATGGAGATACGTATGATATTAGTTTTAAACTCCTTAAAGATCACGAGTGACCTACAAATATTAAGGTCACTTAAGGTTCACCTCAAGGTCAATGACAAAATCCTTACTTCATACATCATGAATATTTGTATGAAATTCATGCAAACTCTCATTACCCCTTATAGTCCATGAGCCAAGTCCAGAAAGGGCCTTATTTTAGGATTTGGCTGCACCCCCGGTCGGGCATGGAAAATTTGGTATCAGAGGAAAGGTCATGAACCCAGCTCCCGATAAATGCTAACCCCCCATTAAAATAGTTGCTCGTAACCATGGCAACGCCAATTATATGACACATGCCCCTTTTCACATGAAATACAAGTGGTATTTAGAAAAAATTAGTTACTTACCAATTATTAAATATTTTTAATAAGTAAATGTATGTTTCCAATGATTTAAACACTAATAATGAAATGACAAAATCATTCCGAACAGTCTGACATAATTTGTGAGTAAATATTAATGAAATTGTGTTTCCTAGCAACATAATTTTCCCTAGCAACCAGTTTAACCTTACACTTGCCATTTTCTTTTTTCAAGGAGATTTTCTTTTCAGAACGGAATAAAAATTATCTGAACCATAAATTGATGGACTTCATATTGATTCTAAAGTGAAACAATTCAAGAAAAATAAGCATTTCAACAATAATTTATGATATAGGTGTTTGTTAGGATATGCCAAACCAAACCACCATTTTCATGAAAATGCTATTTTGCTGTACATTCCTGCACAATTAGAAAAAAATCCAGTTGATTAACTTAAAGGGAGAGATCCACTTTTGCAAGCCAAAATTCAAAAGTTGCGAGGTTATTGTCTTATATGAAAGGAAATGTCATTTAATAGCATGCCTGAAAAAATTAGGGCTTGAAATCTCTTTTTCGTGGAGTTATAGACCTAAAACTGAATAAACTGAGGGACGTCGGTTAATTATGTACATATGTATTTTTGGCCGGTGAGTAAGTTCGTACATAGATTTCACGGAGTGCCAGATCGGTATGCATGACCCGTACATGACCCCCGCTAGCTACGTGAGCCGCGCATAAGTACTAATGTGTGAGCGTTTACCAAGCAAAATACCCAAACTTCGCTTAAACTGACTACATGTAATTATATATTCTTTCTTTTTGAGATCTTTTTCCGTGACATACGTTAACAAATGTCGGCTTCACAATACCTTTACGAGAATTAGTACTATATTGTTGTAATATTATGCTAAATCAGTTGAACTCCTTTATTGACCGATATATAGTTTAAATGGAGGGACGCATTCGTTTTTCATTCGTAGAATCCAAATTAGAGGGCTGTTCGCTCTGATTTTTTTTTTGCGTGTTACATTGATCCCCATCCGTCAACTGAAAGCTGTTCAGACGTTTTGTAAAAGTGGATCTGTCCCTTTAAGACAATATAACTTGTAGACGTTTACAAATATGTAAGTTGAGTTTTCAAAGTATAAATATACAAGACATACAATTAATAACCTTGATAGTGCAAAACAAATAATGTATATATATGATTATCCATGGAGACAATTATGTTACATAGCAACGACTTTTACCTAGCAACCACATATATGACCTATATTTAGCAGTTTTGTTTGCCTTAGAAATGTTATATAGGCCTGTATTACTTTGAGAACTCGGTTAACATTGGTTACACAAACATTTGAAATACTGTTGTGTGTTTGTGAGTTGGTGTTTGTCATGTTTATGTGCAGGAGGGAATTACTAGTATGAGAAAAGGCCATTATGAAGAGTACCCGCAAACATGACAAACAATGACTGTGAGTCCCTTAGCATCCGGCTAAAACTGCGTGAAGTACGTAACTAAGACTGAACCTGAGATAATGTTTCTGCCATGAGTGCTTTGTTTATCAAATTCAGGGGCGTAGACAACGGTGGGGATGCGGGGTATGCATCCCCCCACCTCACAAGGTTGGGGGGATGACATGTACAATCATCCCCCCCCCCCCCAGGTTTTAGGGAATGATGTTTTTTTTTTTTTGTGTATCTGTACACGAGTGGGAAAGAAAAAATTAACTGTATGAGCTAAGACTTGTTAATTCTAACCTTCAAAAAAGTAATTTATACATCCACTTTAAATTTTCGCTGCACGCTTCTTGCGCGAACAGATTATCTCAGTTTGTTGTGTAAATTGCGTATGGTCTGGGGTGAGTATTTTTTTTCTGTACCGGGACGCGTCTTTTTTTTCCGTACCACTAATGCGTCAGTTTCCTCAAAAACTCCTGAAAGCGCGCTGGTAAGCCAAGTCTAGCTCGCGTGTGTTGATTTACACGCCAGCCTAGCCATTATCTCAATAAAATCGTGGTTTCACACACCATGATGACTGTGAGTCAGTGATGTGTCCGAGTCCAGTCAGTCCGAGTCCGAGTCCGAGTCCGAGTCCGGCCTTCCGAGTCCGAGTCCGAGTCCGGATAAATAAATAAATAAATAAATAAATAAATAAATAAATAAATAAATAAATAAATAAATAAATAAATAAATAAATAAATAAATAAATAAATAAATAAATAAATAAATAAATAAATAAATAAATAAATAAATAAATAAATAAATAAATAAATAAATAAATAAATAAATAAATAAATAAATAAATAAATAAATAAATAAATAAATAAATAAATAAATAAATAAATAATGAATAAATTAATAAATTAATAAATTAATAAATTAATAAATTAATAAATTAATAAATTAATAAATTAATAAATTAATAAATTAATAAATTAATAAATTAATAAATAAATTAATAAATTAATAATTAATTAATTAATTAATTAATTAATTAATTAATTAATAAATAAATAAAAAATTGAATAAACAAATGATTGAATAAACAAATGATTGAATGAATGAATAAATAAATAAATGAATAATTTTGAGACAATTATGTTACATAGCAACGACTTTTACCTAGCAACCACATATATGACCTATATTTAGCAGTTTTGTTTGCCTTAGAAATGTTATATAGGCCTGTATTACTTTGAGAACTCGGTTAACATTGGTTACACAAACATTTGAAATACTTCAGATTCTCCATGGATACCGTCATGTTGCCTAGCAACACTATTTTCCCTAGCAACCACACATCTGACATATATTCAGAGGGTTATTTTGCCTTTCCTAGGCACATTTTTTGCTGTATTGTCCTACATTAAGGCCCATTAACAAGCTCCACAGTGCTATACCCGGTACTCAACACTCCTAAATCAAATTTCTCGGAACTAACATGAGCAATATTCCTGATTTTTAATATAAATAAACACTACAGGTGTGGCTTTGTCTGAGAACAGTTTAAACGATGAGGGTAATGTTTCAAGGTCAAAGGGGTTTTCAATAATTAACCTTTGGATGTATATCAATATATAGATGGCTTGTTTTGTACTTTAATGCAATGTTCGGCTCTTATTATAGACTTGTATAACTCTGAGTACTGAAATAACTATTAATACACATTTGAAACAATGAAAGTATCCATGGATACTGATATGTTGCATGGCAACAGCATTTTGCATGGCAACCACACATTCGACATTATATTAGGGGGATCATTTGACCTTTCTGGGCACCTTTTTGCTGTATACTCGGGTTACAAGTTTAACATTTCTTTTTGCAGCACACATGTAATACTGTAGATAATCAATACAGATTTGTATGACGGTTGCCTAGCAACAGTATCTAGCCTAGCACCAATTCATTCGGCCTATATCCAATGGGTGTTGCCCTTCCTCATGACTTTTCTGCTTTTATCGTGCATTACTGTACATACTCAGCTAACTTTTAAAGTCATAAACGTTACATTTTCTTTTCTTAATTGAAAGGGAGTGTCCATAGCAACACAACGTAGACGTAATTTTTAAAAACAGGTCATGCGTCATGACCTCCCTTTCAAAATGGACTGTCCTGAGTATGTATTGTGTGCCTATATTTGGTACAACATGCATGTTAAAGGATAGTGAATAGAGATGGTGGACATCAGCGGAGTGTGTTCACCATACTAAATATGTCATGTCAAATGTTTGCGTATAAAACATTTTAGGCGACAAATAACATTAACCAAAAAGCACCATTTAAGGGATCGATCTAGAAACTTTGTCAAAATCTTCAAAACTTACTTGGAACCTAAGTGGTTCTCAAATATTTGTATAATATATACCAATATAGTATGGAAGAGTATTCGGTTGCATGACATTAATTTACCATTGAATGTTTACACATGACTTATGAAAGGGTAGATGAAATGGTTCAGAATTGATTTGATGAGGTTTTAGCATTTGTATGCATTTGTTTGGTCTAATTGGCTTGGATGATCCGAAACTAACACAGTATCCTAGCAAAATGTAAGAATGAGATTAGTAGCTAAAGGTAAAAAAACTATTGTCCTTAATATAGAGGTGGAACAAGAGAAGAGAATCATCATTTGATATCATCACACAGCGATCTGCCAATAGCTTGCCAGTCTTAGTCTACATCACTAGCCTCTCTGCTAGATTGTTCATTGATCACAAACGGCATGCACAAACAAAAACTGGATACCTTCCTTACTTCAGTGGGCAGAAATGACAAGCAAATACTGTTCAGTGACTTTAATGTCAGAGTAAGTCATGATTCATCACTATGCCTATGGGAAGGTGTCACTGGAAGAATGGAGTGGGCACCCGCAACAACAATTGATTACTTCTTTTGCAGACCTGCGAAGCACATGCCTTAGAGATAACCAATGCCATCTTTTGAAACCTCATCGACGACGGCATTGTCAGTAAAATGAGACGTGCAGGATGTCAGAGTAACCAATTATATGTGTGGGGCAGACTGTTGGACAGACCCCCAGGCGCATCATATATAAGATAAAGCTCCAAATTAGACCAAAGAGGCGCCCACAGGGAAAGGAGCATAACAATGTATACACTGAAGAATCCTGATGTGGCTGGAAAACTCATCTCAGATCTAGGCGATCAGCTGGCAGACATTTTACACGTTGTTGACAACACTGAAACAAGTGAATGACTGTCCACCCGCAATGTCTATAAACGTCTACCCGCAAGATGCAATGACTGGTTAGATGGGCATGATGAAGAAATCCACCGAAAATCATAGACGTAAACATCGTGCTCATCAAAATTATCCATCAGTAATATGCTTCTAAAAAGGGGCCTACACTAGTCAGTGCTCGTAAATACAGGCCAAACAGGACTCGTGGCTACATTTAAAGGCATATGAAATCCAGGGCTATACTGACTCAAAGCGGTTCTACGGGGACATCAACACCCTCTATGGACCTCAGTCGTTAGGGAGGTCTCGCCTTCTAAGTTCTGATCGGTCAACTCCCTTATCTCCCTTATCTGAGAAGCCGGATATACTGAAGAGATGGACCAAACACTTTGAAGCCATCCTCAATTGACCAGATGCCCCCTATTAAATCACACTGATCATGAATATTTCACCCGACAATGTTGAGGTCAAGAAGGCTACTAGTTAGCTCTCAAACGACACATCTCCTTGATCAGATGCCGTTCCTGCTGACATCTACATAGATGGACGTCCTGTGCTTCTTGACAAACACACTTTGCTGCTACAATCCGCCAAGGGCTTCGATGGCTTGTTCCACAAGAACTCAGGGATGCACGTATTATACACCAGTCCTCTAAAAAAGAACAGGATATCGCTGACTATTGAGAGGGCGAATTACCAGGCTGCTGTCTGGAAGGCAGCTCTGACTGCAGCCTCAGAGATAACTGGCCCTGAGGGAGAGGGATGGAAACTCATTGACGGCAGACTGGTGGTTGACTGGACTAAAGCGGCTCCGGCTCCAAATGCCATTCTGGGATTGGTTGCCTACAAATGTCGCACAAACTGTGAGACACGGTGATGTGGGTGCCGTGCCAATGGACTCCGCTGCACAGATGCATGCGGTTGTTGTGACTGCCAGATATGTGATACTGATGCAGATGCAGATGAAGCCGACGAAGATAGTGACAATTAATATGTGTAACATGGTGTAGATTTGGCTCTATTTAATCAACTCCTCGTGGGCAGTATCTAATCTGATGATGGTATCATTTATTATAATAATAAAACAATAATTGGATTCAAATCAATACATTGCCAAGCTTAGTGTCAATTTTGTACACACAGATACTAACACACATACGCACACACACTCACACACCCACACATACACACACAAATACACACACACACACATACGCGCGCACACACACACACACACACACACACACACACACACACACACACATATACATATATACGCTATATGTAAAGTAATCATAATATATAACGCAAAATATCCCAAGAAAGACGATGAAATAAACTGGAATACAAGTCAGATGTGTGGTTGCTAGATAAAGTGTGGTTGCCAGGCAACGCATTGATCTCCATGGATAACTAAGTAGTCTTCATATGTTGCACCATCAAGTTTAATCAAGAATCTACTTTGACTAATGAATCTACTTTCACTATTGACTATACAGCAAAAAATGTGCCCAGGAATGGTAAAATAACCCTTGAAATGTATGTTAGATGTGTGGTTGTTAGGTAGAATAGTGTTGCTAGGCAACGTGACGATATCCATGGATAAACTTAAGTATTGCAATTGTGTTTAACCAATGTTAACCGATTACTCAAAGTAATACAAGCCTATAAAGCAGAACATTTCTGAGGAAGGGTAAAAAAATGCTCGAAATATGTCACATACGTGGTTGCTAGATAAAAGTCGTTGCTAGGCAACACATTTGCCTCCATGGATAATCAAATATATTCAGTTAGCTTTGCACAATCAAGGTTACTAATGTTATGTCTTGTCTATTTATAATTTCAAAAAGTAAACATATATATTTGTAAACCTTAAGTTTACAAGTTATATTGTCTTAATCGACTGGATTTATTTTAATTGTACACAATTGTACAGCAAAATGGCATTTTCATGAAAATGGTGGTTTGGTTAGGCATATCCTAACAAACACCTGTATCAGAGAATATTGTTGAAATGCTTATTTTTCTTGAAGTTTATCACTTTAGAATCAATATAAGGTCCATCAAAGTGAAATTAATGGCTCAGAGAATTTTATATTCAGTTCTGAAAAGAAAATAACCTTGAAAAAAGAAAACGGCTAGCATATAACAAGGTAAAATTGGATGCTAGGGAAAATTATGTTGCTAGGTAACACAATTTGATTAATATTTACTTACAAATTATGTCAGACTGTCGGGAATGATTTTTTCATTTCATTAATAGTGTTTAAATCATTGGAAACATACATAAACAAATATATATATTAACTAATTGGTAAGTAACAACATTTTCTAAATTTCAGTTGCATTTCATGTGAAAAGGGGCATGTGTCACATAATAGGCGTTGCCATGGTTACGAGCAAATATTTTTTCGGGGGGTTAGCATTTCTCGGGAGCTGGGTTCATGACCTTTCCTCTGATACCAAATTTTCCATGCCCCTCCGGGGGTGCAGCCAAATCCTAAAATAATGCTCTTTTTGGACTTGGCTCATGGACTAAGTGAAGAAAAAAGTTGGTGTTGATGCTTGATTGAGGCCAAAGTCAAAACCGATATTTTGATGCCTGGATATTATGCTTTCAAGAATAACAGACATATAATGCAGGGATTTCAAAAGATTCATTGATTTGCCCAGTCGAATAAGTTTTCAATGAAAGAAAGTAGCTTGCCCAAATCATATGTTAATTCCCTGATTTGTGTATGTACAGTAGGAAAACAGCATTCAATTTGTCATCATGAATTATTCACAATCCTATATTCAATTTAAATGTATTTACAATACAATTTTGTTTTTTTGTTATAGGTGGATGTCAACAAACACCAAATCAAAGTTGAGGCAGCAGTGCAGCTAAAAACACTCAACGAACAGATCCTTCCTAACCATGGTCTAGCTCTGAAAGTGTAAGTTTGTCACATGATTCACACAGGTTGATCACATGCGCATCACATGGTCAGAGAGACATTTCACATGTTGTCACATGATCAAAGTTGAGGCAGCTGTGTAGCTTAAAACACTCAAGGAACAGGTCCTGCCAATGCAGGGACTAGCATTGAAAGTGTAAGCTATTCAACAGATTACCAAAAAAATTGTTTGTAAAAAAAAAACATTATTAACTTGAGCAATGCTTGCAATGATGGTCCTGTTACAGTAGCATGTCTACTGGCCAACATTTCATCTGCTTAAAATTCACATTTGTTTTTCTTTTTTCTTCAGTGGAAATTTCTCAATTATGTTCTTGATGTTTTTTTTGTATTCATGTAAAATGTTGTGCCTCTGTATCATTCATATAGTTATTTGTGTTATAAGATCATGTTGAAAATCAATGAAATAACTCAAATCTGTTTTTTTCTTTCAGGCTTGGAGCTATCTCGGAGCAGACAGTAGCTGGCGCTATTTCAACAGGCACTCATGGCACAGGGTTCAATCAGGGTATCATAGCGACTGATGTAAGTGATACAGTGTGTTTTTGCTGTTGCTTAATATGTGACCGGCTATAGAAGAACCCGGCACTTGTCGGTGAAAATCAAAATGTAAATTTTCATACCATTACAAAGGCCTCATCACAAGCTTTCATTTGATGTTTTGTTCCAACTAATTGGTCAATAATTCGCGAAGATATGATTGTTTCAATTTTACAATCATAGGTCTTTTACACACATTGTGTGAACTTAAAATACCCATTATTACAAAAAATGAATCACCGACAAGTGCCGGGTATTGCTATAGCCAGCCACATATATGAGCAATACTAGAAACTCACATTTTTGCCGTGTGGTCCAGTTGGACAAGCAAAACAGAGAACCTGTTCAGAGAAAGAAAACCCTGAAATCTACGTGATGCAGAATTTGAGACTTAGGAAACCTATTTATGTATCTATATAAGGGCATCTAAATCCATATTGCCCTCTAATCTCGGTCACAAGAAAACTGTTTGATGAGTTAATAATGCATATGTTTGTACGCACTGTGGGTGACGTTTATTTATGCAATGATAATCATAGAGTTGTATATAAGTTTTCCTACATACGGCTCATTGAAAAGACTCAGAGCGCAGGCGATTACTGTATACAGAATCATGTTCATGCTCACATGGAGTGTCGCTTAGCCACTATTTACGATATATTTTTGAAGTAGTGTCGTCATATCATAATCAGTACTTTGTTCTCTCCTTTTTTCAGATCTTAGAACTTGAGCTGTTGACATCAGATGGCGAGATCATAACCTGTTCGGAGAAAGACAACCCAGATATCTACAACGGGGCGTGCTGCGGACTAGGTGCACTGGGCATCATTGTGGCTGTTACCATACAGTGTGAACCCGCCTATAGATTGCATGAGATACAGAGCAGCACAACGTTAGATGATGTAAGTTGAATGGGGTGTTTCACACTTGATGTAGTTGGCAATTTATGTCATTTAACCCGTTCCCTTCGAGATTGTGAAATCTCCATAGACTTTGTACACAACCCACTCGGTTCCCGTAGTCAAGGGGTTAATAGCAAATGTAGCAATAATGTAGGGGAATAAGATTTGCACTACATTAGATGATATAATACGGACAGTGAAGAGTTCATGCTAGATCATTACGTTTCACCCAAGTTAGAAAATATCCGCTTCTCAGGCCTGAGGAGAGGTTGAGAGATTCGTGCCTCTAGTAGAATTGTATCACCGTTTACACCGTTCTTATCGGTTTACTGCGTGTAACCGGAGGAGATTATCGCTATAATACCACTAGGTCTCGGGGGGCAGTTAACAGGGCATGGAATGTTGACGAAAGCTATTAAAATGGTTGAGTTGATTTCCACCGTGGTGGAGATCACGGCTAACTAATAGTGAAACGTAATGTATAGTTCGGCAGTTGATGTCATTGAATATCATACATGCAGTGATGTAAGATAATAATGTAAGGTTGTAAGATCTAAGATGTAAGATTGGAACTACATTTAAGATGATTGTAATGGCACACTGGGCATTATTGTGGCTGTTACCATACCGTGTGAAGCCGCCTATAGACTGCATGAGATACAGAGCAGCACTACCTTGGATGATGTAAGTTGATTTGGATGTTTCACACTATGTTCATTTGGGAAACTGTTTTCATTTTGTCTAAGATTTGTTTGTATTATCAGTGTATTATTGAATGGAATAAGAATTTCACATTTAGTGATTAATTTGCCACAAAAAAAAACTGAATGTAAGTTCACTGGGATGTTTCATATTATGACACCTTAGAATGTTCTCGCAATGTGATTGGTTGAATTCAGGTCACATGACATTCGTGGAAATTACCATTCCACGATTTTGAAGTCATTTTCATTGAATAAAACTTTTTTTAGTACCATTCCACGATTTCTGACGTCATTAAACGTGGAATGGTACTTTTTTATGTTGTTGTTTTGTGCGAGCCAGCGCGCGTTAAAACTAACTGGGTGCATTGCGCAGATTTTCCATTCATGAACAAGCGCATAAACAAACCTTACGCACTCCTTGCAAGGCAGCTGTACTTTTTACACAACATGGCTGCAGAACCGGTAATTATTTTGCTGACGGATGCCGATTTGGACGATTTAATCGACAGTGCGGATTCTTATAACACGAAGAAGCAAATAAAGTAGGTGTCATATAAAACAAATAATAAATGTTTTTTCCATTCGTGCAATGGTACGAATATTTTCATTCGGTGAAGGATGGAATGTTCCATTCAACTCGGCTTCGCCTCGTTGAATGTAACATTCCATCTTTCACCTCATGCAAATATTTGTACCATTCCACTCATAAACATTCATTATTTGTATACTAGCTCTAGTTTGCCAGTTGATGTCATTGAATAGCATACATGCAATGAAGGTACGACAAATGAGATTAGCATTACATTATATGTGGCCGGCTATAGCAAAACCCGGCACTTGTCAGTAATTCATTATTTGTAGAAATGGGCATTTTAGTTTCACATAATGTGTGTAAAAGAATTATGATTGTAAAATTGAAACAATCATATCTTCGCCAATTACTGTATTGACCAATTTGTTAAAACAAAACATCATATGAAAGCTTGTGATGCGGGGTGCAGGGTTTTGCTATAGGCAGTCACATTTAGTCTTTCTTTATATTACATCGAGGATGAAGACAATACAAAATAGAGTTTTTTAAATATCTGTTTTCTTAAAAAAAAACACCTTTTTCCATAGGTTCTAGACAATCTTGATGCTTACGTCGAAGGCAACAAGCTTTCATTGGTACCCGCACACGAGTTGGGTGATGATCTCCCGATAACAGATTCTTCCCTAGTTAGTATAGTCTTACTGCCCATCAAATCAAAAATGTATATTTAAATGATTACAATGATATAATGAACCAGTCTTTCTCATTTCCAAAATGTCTTTAGGTTCTAGACAATCTTGATGCTTACGTCGAAGGCAACGAGCACTTCCGGTTTCATTGGTACCCGCACTCGAGTTGGGTGATGATCTCCCGATTACAGATTCTTCCCTAGTTAGTATAGTCTTACTGTCCATCAAATCAAAAATGCGTTTTTAAATGCGATTGTGCAGATTATTATTCATCCAGGAAAATGTTCATATAGTTAAAAATATTTAAATGATAACAATAAACCAGTTTTTCTCATTTCCAAAATGTCTGTAGGTTCTAGACAATCTTGATGCTTACGTCGAAGGCAACGAGCACTTCCGGTTTCATTGGTACCCGCACACAAACTGGGTGATGATCTCGCGTGCGAACCGAACACAGAAGCAAGTCTTCGGCAACGCGGGTTCCTGGTTTTGGGATAAGCTCGTTGGATATCATGCATTCCAGTTTGGCTTGTGGCTCAGGTAATTTTGTTTAGTCATTTTGTTTTACTAGTGTGTTCACTCATAGAAGGCTTGTTAAGGGCCAAAAATAGGGTGTTGACTGCATTTTGGGGTACCATTGTTTTACTCGGCACACATATTCCTTGGATCAAAAGAAAAAATAGAATATCCCATTCCCAATAATAAATGTGCATAAGTTCTGGAAATTAGGCCCAATTTGCATATATACAGTGTGTCTCTTTGGATGAACCCCTTTAAAAGCCTACTATCAGTATTTGTTTTTCTTGTATGTTTATATACTTTGTTTGTGAATGTTAACTTTTTTTTGTAGTGAATCAACATTTTGTGTTCATTATCATGTTGATACATTCATTGGTTTGTCTGTTTTGTATAGTGTCTACAGTCTGTGGTAGCATTTGGCTACCAATCATATTTGGGGGTTAGATTACACTTGTACTTTAGAGGGGACCACCAGGCAAAGAATAACACATTATTATATGTTTTGGTACCGTTGTGTGATATAAAATAGATACCTAACATTTTGTAAAGGGTCGTGTAATTCATTAACCATGCAAATAATTACTACCACTTACGGAACCAGTATTATTTCATGGTTCCATACGCGCCAATAGAATCATGGACGATGCGTACGCCCTAGACAAAAGGTAGTCTTCGTATGCAGACTCCTGAACACATGTTGTAGTATGGTGATGCTTTTTTCAAATGATATATATATAATAAATATATAAAATACTTAGTGGAATGGACTACTCAAAATGTTACCTTTTTAAAAAAAGAATATTATTTTTGGGTGGTGGTACTCTTTAATTATGTTTTGATTTATTTAGAACCCGTTCAGGACTGGTCCTAGAAATACTCTGGCTGAGGTCTATGGATAAAACATGCTGTAGTCAAATCAGTCAGATCCCGAATGTGTTGATAAATCGTCGCTGGGCTGTTAAAACCTCGTATCTCAAATTTTGGTGAAAATTACTTTTTTTGATAAATGTGAAGTGTAAGGTGTAATTCATCTTCTAATAACCACATGAGTTTTTTTCTTCTTTTTTTGTAATAACCATAATTCATCTTTTTGAAAACCTCGTATCTCATTTTAGGATTTAGTTTGAAAACCTCGTAACTCAATTTCCCGCCTTCCAAATTATTTTTCGTGCATTTCAACCATTTCATATCAAATTAATTATAAAACATAGTCTTAAGTTCAAATAATATAGCCTACGCACATAATTTGTTAAAATAAGAATGTTTTTTCGCTCTCCTGAACATTTTGGTTTTTTGAGATACATGGTTTTAACAGCCCAGCGACGATATGTGACCGGCTATAGCAAAACCCGGCACTTGTCGGTAAAAATCAAAATGTAGAATTTCAAACGATTACAAAGGCCTTATAATCACAAACATCAATTTAATGTTTTGATCTAACTAATTAGTCAATAATTGGTGAAGATATGACTGTTTAAATTCTCCAATCATAGGTCTTTTGCACACATTATGTGAATTTGTGTGAACATAAATTACCGACAAGTGCCGGGTATTGCTATAGCCTGTTACATATTGTGAAGTCATTGAGTTGTTTATGTATTTGTCCAATACAGTCAAACATTTTGTAGCAATCACCTGTCTATATAGCAACCAAGCTGTCTATATTGAACACCAAAGGTGATACTCTGCAAATGAAAATAATATGTTAGGGTTCCTCTTAGTGCTGTAACTGACCTTGATGATCGGATCGTATGATCGGATCGGCAAAATTTTATCGATCTTCGAAATCGGATCGATGATCGGGATCGGATGATCGGCTATTAAAAAAAATCGTTTTTTTTTTCTTTGGAAAATGTTCCCCAAAAAACACAATTTGGGAATATAAATGAATACCAAAGCAACATATATCCATATTAATAAGCCCAAGGTAATCTTGTACGGGTATGCTTTCATTTCAAACTGATTACCTCTTCTTTTACAAAATTACTCGCGCCGATTTTGAGCTTAATCCCATGTGATTAATTTGGTGTAACCTTTCAGAAACACATGGGACTAAGCTCAAAATCGGCGCGAATAACTTTGTAAAAGGAGAGGTAATCAGTTTTAAATGAAAGCATACCCATACAAGATTACCTTGGGCTTATTAATATGGATATATGTTGCTTTGGTATTCATAAATTCCCAAAATATGTTTTTTGGGATCATTTTCCAAAGAAAAAAAAAACGGATTTTTTTTTTTTTTTTTTTTTTTTTTTTTTTTTTTTTTTTTTTTTTTTTTGCCGATCCGATCTTCCGATTTTTTCTGCATGATCGGAAATCGGCAAAAACGGTCCGATCATGTATGATCGGATCGTGATCGGCATGCCGATCCGATGATCGGTTACAGCACTAGTTCCTCTCTATTATGGCCACTTTGATTTCTTTCCCTCGGTGATTATTATTACAAGGTTTAGGTTTAGGTTTATTTATTTTTGGAATTTACCATCATAATAGATCTAGAGTTTACTGGTCAAGATCATTGATCTTATAATTATTGATGCGCTGTTTTTAAAGTTTTTATTAACCCGTTGCTTATGGGAAATGGGTGGGCTGTGTACAAAGAGTATGGGGATATCAGAATCTTGAAGTGAGCATGATAACTAATTTCATTTTGATTCCTCAATTCATTGATTTTGATACCAATTTTTAATTTTTTGTTTGTTCTTTCACAGCAAGTTTTGGGAGCCCTTGGTCCCGTTATTGAATCGCCTCCACTTCCTGGTCTTTGCGAGCTTGCCGAGAGAGAGGGTCGACATCCACCATAAAATCTTCAATTTTGACTGCCTCTTCAAACAGTACGTCACAGAATGGGCGATTCCAAGGTAAACTTATGAGAATTTTTTTTTTTTTTTTTGTTGACTGTAGTTATTGATTATTATTAGCTATATGCACAGTTTATACTAAGAACATCATCAACATGTGTGTGAGCTCACCAGACCTCATAATTGTTAGCCTTCAACATCTTCGTTTTTGACTTTCTCTTCAAGCAATATGTAATTGAATGGACAATCCTAAGGTATTTCAATAGAATTCACATGTTATCTTAATATAGTTTATTTTTTATGATAACTATATGTAAGCACAGTTTATAATAAGATCTTCTTCGAGAGCTTGCCAAGAGACTTTAGAGGGTCAACATCAACCACAAAATATTCAACTCTGACTGACAGTTCGTCACTGAATGGGCAATTCCAAGGTAATTCATAAGTGAGACATGATTATATCACTGTAGTCATACATTTAATACTAATATCATCTTTGTGAGCTTGGCTAGAAAGACTGGAGGGACGACATTAGCTACAAAATATTCAACTATGACTGTCTCTTCAAGCAGGACGTCACCGAATGGGCAATCCCAAGGTAATTCATAAAAAGTGAGCATATTAAATTTGGAAAACAGAAAACGTCGACATTATTGTATTGGTAATACGAACACAACGAGGTATGTGAGAACTGCTCGAGTTCTAAGTAAATTTTCTGGATTTTGACAATGTTCCTAAATCCATTTGAGTAATCAATATATATTTTTGATCAGTGGTGACATTTTCTTTTCTCATTTGTTGATTTTCATTGATCCTTTTGTTACTTCCATAAATAGGGACAACACACCAAGGGGACAACACACCAAGGGGGTGTTTCACAAAGATCCTAAGTAGAACTTAACTCTAAGTTGGACTTACAAATTATGGAAAGCCGTAGTATCTTTGAAATTAGTTTGTACAAGTTCTCTTAAAAAGCATTAAATGTTGGTTCAAATCATTAATATTTTCTATTATCTAGGTCATGTTCTTGATGTAACATTTATGAAAAGTCTAAAATACTTGCATTTTTGCTTTTGAATATATTTTTATTTCAAAGCTACAAATGGCTTACCATAAGTGTTAAGTCCAACTTAGAGTTAAGTTCAACTTAAGAACTTTGTGAAACACCCCTAGAAGTATTGGGGAAGCTGCAGCATTACTATGACTCTTGAAGCTTCTATGCACACATGCCCTCTGAAGTACGCTTTGTCAAGAAAGATGGTACCATAATCAGTTGTTGAATTTAATTTCTTTGTATTAGCTAATTTTCTCTCCAGAAGTGTTGAGGGAGTTACAGCATTACTACGACTCGGGAAGCTTCTTTGCTCACTTGCCAACTGAAGTACGCGTTAACAGAGATGACATCATGATCAATTGGTGAACTTAATCTTTTTGTCTTCACACATTTTTCATTGATCTCTTTATGTTACTTCTATAAACAGGGACAAAACACCAGAAGTATTGAGGGAGTTACAGCATTTCTACGACTCTGGCAGCTTCTATGCACACATGCCAACTGAAGTACGCTTCGTCAAGAAAGATGACATCATGATCAGTCCAGCAAATGGCAGGGAGACATGTTTCATCAACATCATACAATTTAGGTGAGTTTCTTTATATTTGATACATTTTTTCCAAATTTTCCCAACATTTTTCCCATAGTAGAAATATCAAAATAATGTAAAAAAGTTGGAATCACATAGACGATGCTCCTGCCTACAATATGGTATGCGGAACTCTATTTAGCAAAAATCACCTAAAGTGGATCTGCAAACCAAATAAATGACCTTATTATTTCAATAACCCTTTCAGGCCTGGTCCCGAAAATACTCGGGCTAGGGTCTATGGAGATTACATGTTATAGCAAAATCAATCCATCCTGAAGGGTTAACCTGTCAGGAGTGATTGATTTTGCTATAACATGTATTCCCTAGCCCAAGTATATTCAGGAGTGATTGATTTTGCCATAACATGTATTCCCTAGCCCAAGTATATTCAGGAGTGATTGATTTTGCTATAACATGTATTCCCTAGCCCAAGTATATTCAGGAGTGATTGATTTTGCTATAACATGTATTCCCTAGCCCAAGTATATTCAGGAGTGATTGATTTTGCTATAACATGTATTCCCTAGCCCAAGTATATTCAGGAGTGATTGATTTTGCTATAACATGTATTCCCTAGCTCAAGTATATTCAGGAGTGATTGATTTTGCTATAACAAGAGTATGTATTCCCTAGCCCAAGTATATTCAGGAGTGATTGATTTTGCTATAACATGTATTCCCTAGCCCAAGTATATTCAGGAGTGATTGATTTTGCTATAACATGTATTCCCTAGCCCAAGTATATTCAGGAGTGATTGATTTTGCTATAACATGTATTCCCTAGCCCAAGTATATTCAGGACTGATTGATTTTGCTATAACATGTATTCCCTAGCCCAAGTATTTTCAGGAGTGATTGATTTTGCTATAACATGCATTCCCTAGCCCAAGTATATTCAGGAGTGATTGATTTTGCTATAACATGTATTCCCTAGCCCAAGTATATTCAGGAGTGATTGATTTTGCTATAACATGTATTCCCTAGCCCAAGTATATTCAGGAGTGATTGATTTTGCCATAACATGTATTCCCTAGCCCAAGTATATTCAGGAGT